>NQII01002139.1:28958-50902 GCA_002778355.1 Clitarchus hookeri
AAATGATCATCCTATTCCCCGATACGGGCAACGAATGTAGAGCCTTCGTCCGTTTTTTATCCCATGGCGAAAGATTCCAATTTTTTTGTTAAGGTGGTGGGTTTTCTCTACCTGTTTTTGATCGTTGAATCCCGCTTCACGGCGCTTACAATATTAGTGACTGCCCCAGCGATACCAGCCATAGCAGTGATCGCAGGTATGAGTGCGGGCAAGAACACTCCTACCTTGTCGTTCCCTTTAGTCGTGGTCCTTCGAGGGCACTGCGATATTACATTTTACTTGCATGTAGACCCATGCCTAGTTTAATTTTGACTTTTACTATGTTGGATACGCCTCAGGCGGTAAATTTTTCTCCAAGCCAGGTGGCTGCCGATTTTTTATTTCGTCTGCCTTCCATGCAATTTTCTTGTCTGCCTGGTGCCTGGCTTGCAGATCTTTGTACCGAGAATAGGCGATGTCGTGCTGCTTGCACGCTTCGTCCAGGCGTTTATGCCCATCTCGTTGCGTGGGAGCCTTTCAGCTAGCCTCGTTCCCACCTCGCAGAACCTGTATCCTGGAATGCAAAGTTTCAATGGGAGATTATTGATTAGGGTAATCTATGATCCCACGACCGGATTTCACCGTCTTTACCTTACGGCACATTGAATTAAACAGAGCGAGCAAACTACAAATATCCTTTCTTTCAACAGTTTTTTTTAGTAATTTGGAGGTAATCGAGCAAGACATTAGTTTTCCCGTGTGTATCAACAGGGAAGATGCCTAAACCGAGCACGAATCACATCATGGTGCCCTCTTGCCTAATATAATGCGAGGCCTGATTTGTGGGCCGTCCGGGTTTGGGAAAACATGCGTCCTACTGAGCCTGGTGGAAGGGCCGAATGGCCTTCGGTTCGATAGCCTGTACGTTTATTCAAAATCGTCCCAGC
Source organism: Clitarchus hookeri (assembly GCA_002778355.1). Classification (NCBI taxonomy): domain Eukaryota; kingdom Metazoa; phylum Arthropoda; class Insecta; order Phasmatodea; family Phasmatidae; genus Clitarchus; species Clitarchus hookeri. The sequence continues at coordinate 29,885 of NQII01002139.1, forward strand.
AACCGAAATACCAGCGATTGGCATGAGTATTTTAGGCCATCGAAGGCGTGGGTTATTTCCCCTGCAGCGAAAACTAGAAGGTCATGCCTCCGAACGAAGTTCTTCCAAACTCGATATTGGATTCGATGAAATTGCCTGCGAAAAACCCACTTGTATTCAAGAATACTTTAACATGGGACGACACACGAACGTGGACTGCATGTACGTCAGTCAAAACTTATTCCCATGTACCCAAACAACTGCATCGCGAAAATGTGAATTTCTTCGCTTTGTTCCGCATGGACTACACTAATTTACGCCACGTTTACGACGATCAAGTAAATAAAGACATGACATTTGCAGAACTTAAATGTATGTGTTCTTTGTGCTAGAAAGACAAGTTTAGTATTATGTTCATCGTAAAGGACTGCCACCTGCATAAAGGCAGGTACAGGCGTGTGTTCAATCAGTTTATCCTACGAACGCAACCATGAGTCACGGAATAATTTACAAATTTGGCGGCACCGATCGTTACGATGATTTTGAACGTGGGAAAAATAGCTTCACCACTGCACGCAGAAAAGACTTAACCCTTATCGATCGAAAAATGTAAGGTGTGAAAAATTAAGTGGTTGGAGATATGGTGGCGGTCGATAAACACGTAGCGACCTTGTAGGTGCGGATAATCGAACTCATTAATGTATCGAACGCGCAGAGACGAGAAGAATTGAAGGACCTACAAAATGTAATATGTCTAAACTGGCTGCGAAAACTGATTTTGCGAGGCATAGCAAGAATATATTGAATACGTGTGTGTGACAGCTCGAAAACATCGATATAGCAATTTCAGAAAATCGCGAATGATTTCCTACAAAACGGCGAGAGTCGATATATGTACCTATACGAAACGCCTTTTCCACTCAGTGAACGACGGATAACCAAACTGAATTGGTGAGCGAGCTTCAGCGAGCGATCGAGGTGGTACAGACCAAATACTTTCTGGCTAATAATAACAGAATGACCATCTCAAACCTATTAACCTCCGGCTAGAAGAAATAAGAAAAAAAACGAGTGACAGAGACAATGCCTGCGTTGAAATCGAACGTGAAATCAAGGTGGAAGAACCGACCTCGACGCTTAAACGGAAAATAAGACCGGGATTGCCCGGATATGAAGGTGGCATCACTAGCGACGACGACTATTTGCCTCTCACTTATTTGCTGCGTGCGCGAGAACAGGATAGCATTGGCCTGATGTTGGCACTCTTACATCTCATTACATCGCTTTCCACTCTGGCCGTACTGCCGACAAGACTTATGAATTGCAGAATAGTGGTGGAAAATGCTACCTTGGAAATACGGAAGTTTTATTGTTTCCAGGGATGTACTGCAGATCGGCAAGCGCAAGGTGAAAATCACGCAGAGGTTGAGCGAACTTCTATTTCGTAGGCACCCTTGACACTACACCGATTCGGATTTGCCCAATTACCACCTCATGTTAAAGCAAAGTCGCGCATATTATGCCGAGAATAACCCTGCATCACTTCGATTCAAATACACGGCTCACGAAAAATTCTCTATTATAGCAGGACTTTTTCCTAGGGTAGGTGAAATTGATGGTTCGGGTTTGACTCAGATATTGGAGAGCGGAAAAAATTTATACTATTAGTATTGGGATGATCCGAATGAGTTAGTAGAAAGGCTGAGACTTCTGATAGGTTCGCAGGCTGCAGAAACAGCTCGCGCATGAACGAAATAATTTCCACCATCGAAGAATTCACGGAGGCGAGCTACATTTCAAAATGAGCAAGTATGCAATTGCTGCCGAGCTGCATAGATACGCTGGATAAATTACCCACACAGAAATTACGTCGTGAAAGGGCTGGACGATAGTTTCCAATCTGCTCTGATCGAGATGCAAGACTTTGCTCGTGCGAATGAAGTTTACCGCTACATTTCGACCATAATCGATAATTTTTCGAAGTATGCCTGTGCCAGGCCGCTCAAGTCAAAAAACGTGCGCGACGTCACGACAGCATTGGCGGATGTGTTGCGCGAAGAACGCACACCGGAAAGTCTCTACACCGCACGCCAACTCACTCCACACTCCACACTCCACACTCCACACCAAACGGGGAGTTTTCCACAAAGGCTTTCATCAGAAATGGCCTGAAGAGTTGTACAAGGTGTGGTGCTTGTGCGACACTCGTACCCACGCAAGTATTACCCCGAGGACCTACGCAGCGAACACATCACTGGTGAATTTTACACTAAAGAGATCTGGCCTACGCAGTTTCCAGACGTGTATTTGGTGGAGAATGTGCTGGAACGACGTAGTGGTCACGTGTACGTGCGGTGGCTGGGACACTACAAACGTGATGACTCCTGTATCTCCGATAAAGACATTTTGGCTTAAAAACCCTGTTAAAAGTTTTATTAAATGTAAACATATGATGTTTAATATAATAAGTCGTTACATGTGTGCTGAGNCCCAAAGCCGGCGGGTTGTTATGTAAGCACGCATGGGTGCGGGATTAATTCTCTTAAGGTTTAAAGTTGGATTATAACACTGCAGTGCTTCATACATACATATATATATATATGTGTGTATATATTCTTAAATCAGTGTATCCATGTTTTTTTGGGTGTACTAATGAAAACATCAAAAAAAATTTAATGGTTAGTTGTTTTACATTTGGAGTGATCGACAAAGCAAATATTTATTCTATAATTTACGTTTCGCATGCGAAATATTCCTAGCCTTGTTAACTATAGTGAAACTGATTATGAATGGACGGCGCAGAAACTTGTATACATCATTCCCTGAAGAGCCAAAAAAAAAAATTATACACCTGCCTAATATCGTGTAGGGCCCCCCGAGCACGCAGAAGTGCTGCAAGACGACGTGGCATGGACTCGACTAATGTCTGAAGGTATGCAGGAGGCAATTCACACCATGAATCCTGCAGGGCAGTCCACAAATCCAATCTGCGCCAATTTGAGAAAGGGTTGCACGTCTGTCACGTTTAATGATTCTCGTCAGTTGTCGTTTGTCCCGTTCTTTCACGATCTTTTTCCAGCCGCAGCGATGTCGAAGATGTGATGTTTTACCGGATTCCCGATATTCACGGTACACTCGTGAAATGGTCGTACGCGAACATCCAAATGTTACTGGTACCTCGGAGATGCTATGTCCCGTCCCATCTCTCGTGTGCCGACTTTAACACCACGTTCAAACTCACTTAAATATTCATAACCTCCCATTGTAGCAGCAGTAACCGATCTAGCTGCCGACCGCATCACGTTACTCTGATTGGTTCCATACCTCTGTTATTTGCATACGCACGCCTATACCAGTTTTTTTACTCTTCAATGTATTTTCCCTTGGCGCTGGCATTAATTTTGTTTTAAAGGTGTTTTGAATTAATGTGATGAGAGTTATATTTTTTTAAGGAATGTTTTGTCTTTTTTTCAGAAATTACTATGGTAATGGGTATAATTTTTTTGTCAGTATGTTCTGTTTGTTCCCGTCAGTATTATATGTCTATTTTTCATTGGCGGACTGCACCGACCAAGATGGTGGACGGCTGCTCCTACCTAAATGGCAGATGACTGAACCTACTACGATGGCGGATGGTGGATTTGATGCCTACCAAGATGGCGGAGTGAACTTCCAAGATTTCGGACTGCACCGACCAAAATGGTGGACGGTGGCAGTGACGACTACCAAGATGATGGATTAAGTATATGTGTGGTGGGGGGTATGGGGGACCTCCGGAAATTTAAGTTTATTTTAATTAATTTTGAAATAAATTTTAATACTATTTAAACCATTTTAATTAATTTTCAAATATTGTTTTTATAAACTTTTCACATTTTTAGGATATTTTTTATTTTTTTTATTTTTAAGGTCAACGGTCACCAGGGTCATAGATCAAGGTCACATGGATCCAAGATGACTGACATGATGGCCACCGAGGGACTAGAATGATAGAGCATGAACAGCTCCGACGCTACGAGCCCCCAGTCCCTTGCACCAAAGTCGCAATTTCTCATTTACTAGTAATAAAATGGTTTGTACTGCATTTTAAACTGTTTTTTCAAGGAGTTAATATTTATTAATGAATTCGGTTTCACATCTTATTTATTGTATTAATAGCTTTTCCCATGGCTGCGCCCGTGTGTACAACATCAATCAGCTGCAGTTTTCTTTTACCTAACTACCACTTTGGTATTTTTCTTCCAAGTATTTCAAGTTGCAATGCTTCTGGAGTATTTGCAAGTTACATCAAATAATACTTTAGTGAATGAAAGCTGAAATTTTTCGTTGACGTATTACAAACAAACGGTCTCGCCATTGTTATAACATGAGATTTTTTACAGTTCTCTAGCTTATAGAAATTAACATTATGTTTGCAAGCAACCAATTAAATTTGAACACAAAATCTTGTTACTGTGTAGCTGTATAGGGCACCACATGCCAATTCACTCCTCATAAAAAATGTTCAATGAAATTAATGACCCCGGTATAAAATGTAATTGAAACCCGTAATATACAGAACCTCATAAGGAAAATAACTGTGTGCGACGTAACTGGCCGCGCAGTTTACGGTAAAACAGTTAATTAATTATTGATCCTGCTCAGTTCTGACAACTTTGTTCTGCCATTGTAAGGAAAATGAGACTTTTTTCTCGGTAAGAGAGAGGTATAATTTATATTCACTCCTTTTTCTTTGAATGAGAAACATAATTTCCAGGTTACGGGCATGGAAATGCTGTAATACAGCGAACATTAAATCGAAAACCCGTCCGAAACATTTTCGACTTCTTAGTTATTGAGCTAAGAAAAATCCTGAATATAGATTTAGGTATTAACATAGCCAACTTTGAAAGCAAAGACCATAACTATTCGGGTAACTGTTGTATTGAAGAGTCCTCCAAAACATATTTTACCCCTTGAAAAAACATTGTACCAATTTTCCCTATTTTTGGGTTTAATTAAAAAAAAAAAGATTTTTTTGGCATTTATACTTTAAAGGTAGTTTTTTTTGGCGAAAAAAGAGAAAAATAAATCCTATCAGTTTAATGAGCTATTGATGAGTCCTTAAAAAAGATTTACAGGTTTTCACCCTCTTAGAGCTTGAATTTACAAAAAAACATGAAACTAATTTGAAGGTATATGTACACTGTAGGGTGGGTAATTTTTTTATTTCTCGATATTGTAAAGGGCACAGCGATTGAAAGGTGCTAAATGGTATTGGTAATCCATACGTAAAATATTATTATGTTTTATTGATTGTGATGAAAGATAAAAAAAATGGTTTTTCGAGGTTTTTTCTCAATAAAAAAATAATAATATAGAAATACTTTATACAAGTGATTAACACTGAATCGACTGAAAAATATACTTTGTTTTACTAATACTAAGAAGGAAGGTTCTGGAGAGGAGTGGGAGGGGGGCATTAGACGTGACAAATAACACGCAATTTGAAACAATAACAATCAGTGTCGCCCGTCGCTAACTAGCGTGGTTGTTTGTTTTGTGTTTTCTCGTGCATTTTAACCATGAATCCAACTCGTATCAATTGGAAATGTGCGTTGTTCGGTGATATATGTGATTTAAAAGACAATGTGTTACCAATGTATGAAGAAATAATGAAGTGTTATGAGTGGACCCGACACAAGATAAAACATAAGATGGAATCTAAAAAAAAACCCACTTATAAAGAAAAAGAGACTATTGTACTTGCGAAACTTATAGAAATATGGACTAAAGCTTCTATTCATCCAGTAGAACAAAAACGAGTGAAGGCAATGCTAAAGGCATATCATTTAAAGTGCAAAAACATCTCAAGTCTCACCCAAAAATACCGCAAAACAAGTTGGAAGAGTTTCGTTTTGGAAGTAAAACTTTGTTTGATATTTCGGATTGAAAGTGTCGGGATATTTCTAAATATACCTGCACTAAGAAGAAAAAAATACCTGTAAGAGAACAAAGCTTCATAGTTGACCAACAAACGACTTGAAAAATGTTGATAGGGGGCACAGATGTTGTCACAACAAGCCTAATTACAAAAGCACTGAAAAGAAAGCTGTTGTGACAAAAATCTTTGAGTAATCGACAAAAGTAGCTGAAAAATGTATGCAGGAGCTCAGAAGCACATCAGAATGTAGCCAGTCTGATTGTAAAGACCAAACCCAATTTCAGTTGCGACCTTAATGCTAAACCGGATGGTAATTCCAATTTTCCAGTTGATTATGATTTACTGTCAAAAACATGCGATAGATATGGAGTGTCTGATAGGGCAGGGGCAGCCATCGCATCGGCAGTTCTTCAAGCGTCTAATTCTCAAGTTATAGACAAAAGTAAGCTGCGTCGAGAATGGAAAAAAAATAGAAATGGTATAGTTCCACAACAAAGAACTTTACAGATACCTGCATTGTACTTCGACGGATGAAAAGACGAAACTTTGATTATATCTGGAAAAAGTGGGAAAAAATACAGGCAAAGCATAATTGAAGAGCACATATCTTTGATTAAGTAACCTGAATCGATGTTCTTGGGTTACATAGCACCTACTTCTGGCAGTGTGAAAAACATAGAACAAGCAATCGCCGACTTTTTCTTGAAAGCAGATATATCAATAAGATCTTTGATGGCAATTGGATGTGATGGAACCAATGTGAATGTAGGCAAATACGGCGGTATTTTAAGGCTACTTGAAAAAAGATGGGGTAAACCTTTGCAGTGGATTATATGCTTATTACAATTGAATGAACTACCATTCAGACATCCATTTCAACACATTGATGGTAGTACATCCAGACCGCAGAAATTTTCAGGGACTATTGAGAAATAACTCGAAAACTGCGAAAAAAAAAGACCAGTAATTCAGTTTCAACCTATTCCCACGGACTTGACAGAGCTTTCTGCTAAAGATATTAGTACCGACCTGAAATATTTGTACAGAATAGTTGAAGCGGTTTCAACATGCATATTTCCTAATGATTTAAGGAACAAATCACCAGGCAAAATGTCCCATGCCCGATGGCTAACGCGTGCCAACAGAATTTTCCGTCTGTATGTTTTTGTGGACGCTCCCTCTGAAAACCTAACTACCCTTGCAATCTATATTGTCAAGGCCTACGCTCCGGTATGGTTTTCTGTCAAATCCCACCCCAGCTGTAAAGATGGAGCACGAAACTTATTCAAACTCATCGAGCAAACCCGATATTTATCAACAAATTTGAAAGCAGTTGTCGACCCAGTCATTCAAAGAAATAGCTATTTCGCACACCCGGAAAATTTATTGCTTGAAATTCTGACCGACCCTAAAACCGCACATTCGTGAATTAGCAGCCCGTCAACTTCTGAAAGCCAGAATGACCACATCAAATAGCTTGCGACTGTTTCAGCTACCGAAATTGAACTCTCTAGTTAGCGACGAGCGACACTGGTTGTTATTGTCTCAAATTGCGTGTCATTTGTCACGTCTAATACCCCCCTCCCACTCCTCTCCAGAACATTACTTCTTAGTATTAGTAAACCAAAGTACATTATTCATTCAATTATATGTTAATCACTTGTATAAAGTATTTCTATATTATAATTTTTTTATTGAGAAAAAACTTCGAAAAACAATTTTTTTAAAATCTTTAATCACAATCCGGAGGCAATAAAACTCAATAGAACGTAATAAAATTTTACGTATGGATTACCAATACCATTTAGCACCTTTCAATCGCTGTGCCCTTTACAATATCAAGAAATAAAAAAAAAATGACCCACCGTAAATTGTACAGCCAACCGTTTGAAGCCAATAGCACAACGATATTTTATCGGGTTTCTGAGCTATTGAAGAGTCCTCAAAAACTCATAAAGGGGTTATATTTAAAAATTCCAGTAATTAGTTTTTAGGCATTTATATAAGCAGCCTTTTTAAGTAAAGAAAATAACAATATCGCATCGAGTTTATGTTTTATCAACGAGTTTTCATACAAACTCTATACACCTGTTAACCTTTTTAGCGGTTGAATTTCAAAATATCCTGAAACTAGTTTTTAGGCATTCATAAAGGCGACATAAAAAAATAACCATATAGTATCGGGTTGGTTAGGTATTGATGTGTTCTCGAAGATCCTTCTTGGTCTTTTAGGAATTCAATTCTTAAAAATTGAAAAATTAATTTTTGGGTTTTTGTAAAGACTACCCTTTGAACCTAAGAGCGCAACGAAATCTCATTGGGTTAATGAGCTATTGAGGAGTCACTGAAAATGGATTTTACCTCTTTTCACCCTCTTAAACTTTTAAGTGCAAGAAATAACTTTAAATATGATACTTTAAAAATTTATATAGGGAGAATTTTAAAGCAAAGAGCATAACGATATATCTTCGCGTTTGTCTATTGAGAAGTGATGGAAAACGCATTTAATCCCTTTTCACTCTCTTAGTGATCGAATTACCAAAATCTTCTCTTAGTGGGTGCCTGCGCTCTAAGGGAAAGATATACCTAAATTCTTATGTATCTTCCGTCCAGCGTTTGGGTTGTGCGTTGATGAGTGAGTCTGTTAGTCGGGAAACTAAATTTTATACATAGTAATATTAACACAACATAATGAGTTCTTAGTTTCCATTTCTGAGCAGGACAATGTGTTAAATTGTAGAAGATGATTCCAAAATATTCCTCAAGATAATAAATAATCGAAATTCAACCATGTTGGTGTATCTGAAGTATTCTCTGTATCTCCTGGCAGCAGAACAATCCGAAGAAATTTACAATTATATTCAAATTAAAAATAAAATAAACATTATTTCCATGGTTGTAATAAAAAATATTTGTATTTCACTTATATGATATTTCGCAAAATATCACATTTCCTGTTGTAGCCCAGGAATATTAGTGTTGAACCTTACCTAATACGTTGCAAGCTCTTTCTTAGTGCAATGTGTTCAGTATGCATCCCTCTTAAATATAAAAAAAGTCTTTAAACATCTAAGTAAAGCTTCATGAAAATTAGAGCAAAAGTAAGCTAATTGTCAACTGGAGTATTTACATAGTTCTGAGTCAAACCAAATGGTTTTTTCTGAGTTTCTTAAATTTGAAGTTTTATTATAAAATATGTTATAAAATGATGATATGGCGATCAAAAAACATTTAAATGAAACATATTTGCACTCAGTTAAATAAAAAAATAGGATTAAGCCTATTTCACAAGAACCACTTTTGTCACAGTATTAGGCCTATAATATTATCTTTCTGATAAGTAAGTATAATGATGTTAACAAAATTATTATAATACTATTTATGACCTTTAACAATATTAAAGAGTAAAAAACCGTCACGTTCTGCTATAAGAATAAAGCAAAACACCACTGTAAACAATAAACAAAATATACTTTGACTATGTTAAAAGGTGTGTGTATGATTTTAACTTGGACAAAACTTGTAAGTTTTTATTAATAACCTTATGGTATTAATGACTTCAGCAGAACATGCGTTACATTTTTTACACACAGGGACCTGTAACATTATTTCAAAATTAATTTTTCTTAACAGAATATATAGTGAGTTAGCTTGAATTTACAGCGACAAAGTTGGTTGAGTGGAAGATTGAATACTCACCTACGTCACTTCCTGCTCGTCCAAACGTCCATCCTCATTCAGCAGAGTTGTAGCACCTAGTAAATCTGCTTCAAGAAGTTTATTGCTGCAAGCAATACGTCTGCAGTGGTCTCACATGGAAGAAAAATGGAGGCCAGTTGATCGGCACTGACAACCTCTCTGCTAGCCTTTCTTGCAGTTGCAGCTGATAAGGTTCAGAAGTTCATTAGGGGCCGGAGCCAATACAGAGGTGATATCAGCCAAATGAATATGTTTTTAATTTCACTCCCAATTAGTAGCTTCCAAATGGTTTCTCAGCCAGTCTTACACGTGTAGGAATACGTGGAAGGAGTGTAGACGTCCTGCATCACGACTTTGTGGTAAAGTTGAGAGGTCGAAACAGTCTTTCTTTTTTGCATCGTTTCGAAGTGTTAAGTTTACTATAAAGGAATTACCTAAGCTCATTGAGGCTTTTGAATTTATCGCCACTAAACAAAGAAAGGAGGAATTCTTTACCCACCGATGCAATCTCATCAAGAACTACATATCGTTCATTAAAGAGTCACATTTCTATTCAAATTTGTATTCGAACTTAAAACTTTGTAAGATATTTTTTTTTTCTTCTTAAAACAGCACTTGTGTCGGTACCAGATACAGCATGCAAGAGGAGTATTGTGTCTTTTGCATCCATAAAAGCACGTTGTATTTTAGAAATATAAAAAAAAAATTGGTTTTTTAACACTTTCATGTTCTAACATATACACAGCATGATTAGTGTCTCTAAGAGTAACTAATAACACCAATGTATCACTGTCATTTGTAACAACTACCACAGGTTCTGTTTCACTGGATTGGGATGTAACATTAGTAACTACCCACCATACATCGGCATCACATGTTGCCTGAAGCACACTGATTACTGCAACCTTCAATTCTGATGAAAGAAGTGAGATGGGTGGCATTTTGTTATTATCATTTACCAAGAACTCCTCCTGACTGGTCTTTGATGGTAAATTGTCTTTCACATTTAAGTTTTCAGAAGTTTTCTTAGAGCTTCGACGTCTCTGATCTTCATACTTCGCATTTGGTGGACCATCATATACATCAACCACAACGATGACACTTCTGTATCGTGAAATTACATATGTGACATATTTTACACATATCTCACCACATGTTATTCCCTTTTCAGGCCAAACAAAATTATGAAGTAAAAATCCTCCATCAATGATGAAGCTAGGATATTTAAATGTTACATTTGCACAGGGGACTTATGATTCGAAAATGGTTCTTAAAGTAGATTTCTGAGTCCTCCTCATCGAAAAATCGTCATACAGAGCTGGAGGCCTTGAAGCTAGTTCGTACTGTAGAAGGTCAGCTAATCCATCCATGCTTTTTACGAAAACGATTCTAATAAACAGCTGATGAATGTTTACTTCAACAGTGATGCTTCGGATAGTGATGTTTCTATTCATTGCAGAGAGGGGATGTATCTTATCGTGCAGATGTAATTTTACTGTAGAAAAGTTATCACCAGTAAGTGATTTCATGTCCTTTATCCCAATTTCTGCAAATTTGTCAGAACTAATATACACATCTGCTATCATGCCTGTTGAAACAGAAACAAGGTAATCTACTGGGCGGGGTGATAAAAGATAATGGGTTTGAAACCAATTCAGGAAAAAAAACGATAGTTCTTGTCCTCTCTTAACTGACGACTCACTCTTAACACAATTTGCTGTTCCAGATTATGCTAAATGAACACCACAGCATCTTTTTACATCAACGCACTGAGAAAGAGCATGAATCCAGTTGGCAAGTGTATTTTCTGCCATGTCTCTTCCTCGAGTTACACCATCAGATGTCTTCATAGAGCGCATACATTCCTTTTCATTTGCCACATCTGGAGATACACCGCACCAAAATTAGTCACTCCGTCGGATGGTAAAATAGCCAGCAGATGTAATTTTTTCCAGCTCTTCGTGGTCCAAGCTGAGAGCGAGATCTTCCATCTGCTGCATATAGAGTCTGGTCGATTTGGCATAAGAAAGATGGACTGCTGCATGCAAATGAGGAATCATCTGCCTGACGGTATGGAGGTGAAGTTCCCAATTTCCAGTTCTTTCGGCTCTTAAATAGCCTAACATTATTTCCACTTGTCGTAAATATTGTATACTCAGCCTTCCAGTCCGACTGCCACTCTCGGCCTTTTCACATTGAAGTTTCATATGTTGAAAAATTTCCTGTATCAAAGTTTCAAAGTAACATTACCTATGCAAACTACTTTCTGATACTACTATTATTTATATGCGTATAACGTTTCTGTTTATATTTAATTCTACTTGCTTATAAATATATGGTCGTTTGCAGCATGCCTCTCCCATTTCCCTACATAAACCATACATATTTCATCAAATCTGCAACCGTATCCATTTTATTCTACAGACCCAGCTTATATAAATAGAATATTGTATACATTATTAGAAAATTGGTACAGTTTTGTACGATGTATCCATTCCACACTTACCAGTGAAAAATAAATATTGATTCTACACATGCCATTAATAAACGATACCAGCATTGCAACACAGGTAGGTTGACATTTACCTGAACTCTTAGACTCTGCTGAAGGTGACTTTGCACTTACATGTCGCACTTTCACGTTTTTATTCAGAAATCGTGACTTAACACAAGACAAAATAATGCGTGAAAGAATGGCAAAATATTGCGTTGCCAACAATGACAGTGTTGGACATTTCTCGCGAGGCCGGTAGGGCGTGTCTGGGGGACATCGTGGCTGTCCCACGCTCAACTGTCTCTGAAGACAAATGAAACTGTCAGCACAATCACTTCACTTTTATTTCATTCTCGTTAATATCGTACATAATTTTTTTCATTTCAACAATAAAAAATAAACGGTCCTCGAAGTACTGTCCATGTAAAACGGTTGTCGCCGATTTGTATGTATAAGTGACTATGGGACATGTGCCTGCAGTACATTTAATTTATTGTTTGTGAATGTCTTCATATTTTGTATAATATATGCTGCAATATATTATAACTTATTTGGTGTTAAAGCTACATTAATTATATATTTATAACGTTCTAAAAATGTACACTACAATTCAACACATGGCCATACGAGCACAAAATAGGAGTATGTGGTAACTTTTATAACTGCAGAAAAAAATATGAAGCTCTAGTTCAAACTTTGGACATTTTTATGTTAAAAAGGAATGTCCTAGGAACATTTTGAACTGAATATTAGCTTGCTTTGAATAAGTTTAGGGTACCCATCTATTTTTGTTTAATATTTCTGGGATATTGTGTTGGAAATAAAAAATTTCAATTTAATGTTCCCTGTAGAGCGAGAAAATATGGTTTCAGGCATTCTGACGTGAATAACGGTGTCAAAAAGATATAATCTTCCGTTACGTTATTAAATATGATTGGTTCATCACAACACATATATAAATCATTCCACTGATCTTTATATTTTGGGAGCCAATTAGAAAGGTATAATATTTCATACGACGTATATTATTTTTAACGTATGGGTACTTAGTGACCAACATGAATAAGCTTTGTTAACAAAAGTGGGAGCTTGTCCCTTCCAGCTGGTTTTACTATTTATAGGCGCGTAGGACGTAACAAACTGTTTCTCGGAACGAAAAACCACAATAAAACTTTCTCGGTAGGCTACGAGCTATAATCTCTTATTTATGAAATATGCCACGAGGCCACAATAGCTTTATATCTTATTACGTAACCAGTTTAGATTCTGATTAGCATATGCGGAGGCGTTAGGTCAGATTAAGTCGTTTACAATAATCTGTTTTGCTATTAATCGTGCGCTTCTTTTGTGAAAGAAGACGTCTAAACACGCTTGCTTTCCGACAGATGGTCTTTGTTACCTCGTAACATTGTTATGAAGACGTTTTTTTTCTCAAGAACATGTACACATGCCAAGAAAACAAAGTACTTAACGATACACCGCCGTGGCAACAGCCACAAGGCTATATTTTTTCGAGCACTGCAACACACCGTTTATTATATAAATAAAAGAGCTTGTTAAACCATTGCGGAGTATTGTACGACCAATTACTTCCTTTATCTAACAGCGAATCATGAATGAATCGTTTCAGTGCATTTGTTCAGTAAAATAGTCAGGGTCACTGTTTTCAGTCTACGTTAACCAAAATGTCACCAAAATGTATTCCGATACTAGAAACCGATTTTCCCTTAATGTTTTGTTTTGACACACTACTTACTTTCTTTATGGCACCTTTAAATAATGTGAGCCAGTGGTTACTTTTCTCCTAATTCATAGCCATTTATAGAAACTAATTAAAAATATGTTCTTAGTGTGCACTTTCAAACATGGCAAGTACTGAGAATTGTTTCCTTATGAATAATACTTCAACAAGGTGAGTGCATTGAATATCCAAATAGTTTCATAAACGGCAGTATACCGGTCAGATTAACTAACAGTTTTTGTGAAATAAAAAGCAGCCGTTCTCTGTTAGAATCAGATACCGTAAAAATGGTTTTCATGCATGTTATAAAAACGAAATTTATTAAAATAATTCAACAAGTTAGATAGTCTAAAGCTATGAAAATTTCATGATCACAAAACCATCGATGTCGTTTGAAGAAGCCACTGGAATGCAATCCAATTTGCAGAGATCATTACTTCCGTAACCATTCATGGACAAGTATAAACAACAGCCTGTGATTTTATGTGCTTTTTTATTGGGAAAGTGAATTACTTTAATTAGACTATGAATTACTTATTTATATATTTTAATACACTTATTTTATTCCGCAAATAGTACACCAGGTAAAACAAAATATGTCATTTTCTAGGGAAATGGAAGGATATACGTATAGATTAATAATATTCCTACACCACTGTCAACTTGGAATTACTTATATTCCTCCTAAATAAAATTTTCTGATTCGGTATTTAAGAAACATATTTACAGCTATTTGCAAATCCAAGTTATTTTTCTCCCGTTACTTCTGTCACTTCTATATAAGTAATCAGCGTTTTCCTCATAATTAAACTATTTTTGCCCCACATGGGATAATACGGATAAAACTGAAACCATTATGAACTTCCAAAATTCCGTTTAAGTAGTCTTCGATGTCACGTCAAACTTTCATTTTCAGAGTATGTTAGTGGAAAATTCCCAGATGCGTGGTATTTCTCCAACTTAATTCTCTGTAGCATAGCGGTTGGAGTGGGGTCCCGACGACTTACTACTTCACATGCTGGGAACTCAGTCACGTTTGTGTGACCTTGGACTAGGGTTACCACATGTTGGGCCTCCTTGTTGCCACACGGCCTTAGCGAACAGTAATACGCAGGACCACACTGAGAAAAACGTTTCGTTCAATCATACTAAGTTCGTTCAGCAAAACCAAATGAATTGTTTTTATAGCGGCAAAGAACTATATTTTTGCCAAAACCAAATTGTTTTGTTGTTCTTGTTTGGTTGTCCCAAACTAACTTTTGGCTGGTTGGTTTTTTTTTCTTTGTCTACATACACTGTAACAATTTGTTTATACTTTAACAAGAAAAACCCTTAGAAACCCAGTTGCCTAGAAAATCCTTTGTAAAACTAGACAGTTTTCTTGTAAAATCTGTAAAGCATTTATTTGTGATATTACAAATAATAGCCTTGTATTACATCTTACATCATTAAGAAGTGTACATAAAATTATTTTATAATGTTCTAGAAAACCAATGCGATGAATAAATAACAGCAAATAAATTTTAAAAAAATATTTAAAATATTTTACGAAACAAAAAAATCAAACTGTGTAAGCACGAGGATTATAACTTACACCCCTTGTATTATTTGCCGTCATCCTTAACCACAAGACCAACTTCACTTATGAGCATACGCACTTACTTGAGAGTATATAGAGTTGCAAGTACCTACATAATATTAAAGAAGTTATTTAATTAAAAATAATACATTTATTTCATTTGTAAAGTTCTGCGTAGCGTAGTAAAAAAACTGTTAAAGAGTAATACGGTCACGTTTGATTGAAATTGTCGTTTTATTATGAATATTTGAGTTGTTTGAAGTGTTTTACGTTATGCAAACTTGCAATGTGTTTCTTTTTGCACGCAAGTACATTTTACATCACCCATAGTTTTGCACGAACATTTATATACGTTTTACGTTGTTGAGTATCCGCCATTTTGCTGAAGCTCGTAGGATTGGGGTCAGTATAGTAGAAACATTTCTTAAGATGTATTACAAACACGGCCCTTGTAGTTTTACACACAAGTAGTTTAACAAGAGAAATCTCTGTACTGTTACAAGCATTTGTAAAATTGGAAACAATTTCTAAGTAAAAATTACAAAATCTCTTTTACAATATACATTAAAGAATTTCGTTATTTAAAAAAAATTGTATCCTGACAGAGATTCGTACGTTCCGTCTATGCGCTACTCATTGACAACTTCAGCTCAGGTGACTATTGATGAAAGGAGAATGTTTTTAAATACATACACGTCAAATACTGGACAACGTGAGTCGAAAAGTATTTAAAATGTTTAAACTAAACTTTTTAATTTCCTGTTGACATTGTTTCACTATAACATTAAAACCATTATTAAAAAACTATAAATGCACAAACACAGTAACTATATTAATTATTATAAAAAATACAAAACAAATCCCTCGAGTTGTATTTTTGAACAATGCAAACTGAGTGGGCAAACAAATATACAGAGTTGATTCAACCAAAATTTTGGTTGACTATCTGATTTCTTCAGGACCAGCACATAAGTATTGTCTATTCAATAGTGTAATTTGTCTAATGAACGAAATACATTTTTCTTCTTTTCAAATTTAGTTTACTCGATAAAATATTTTGTCGGAGCAAATTTTTTTTTTTTTTTGGCCCCATACAAACAAATATTTTGTTGGCTGGAAGAAACCTTTCTCTCAGTGCACGTGCGGAATGTTTGTAAGGGCGTACGCATATGTAAACGTCGATGTTAATAGCCAACCTGTACGTCACAAGAGCCTTTATACCCCTCAAACAGTAGATATTTCTAGGAAAGAGGTGCACGAACCTTTCAAAACCGTATTTTGGCAGGTAATTGCCAGTCAAGGGACGAAACCCCATGCAGGTTATCATTATTCCTGAGCTCGAGACAAATGAATGAAAAGGGGGAAATATATATATATATATATATATATATATTTTTTTTTTTTTTTTTTTTTTTTTAATGGCTTACAGTGACAGCAATCCAGTGCTCCGGAATCCCCTCCTCACCTTAATTACGACCAATTTAGCTGTGAGAATGGACATGTAAAGACTGATCATATGTTGACGCCTGCACCAATGCAATTTTCTACGCACGCAATTTCGTCATGCAAACACGGACGATCACAGTGTTGCAACGAGATGCTGCAGTAACATTTCCTGGCAAAGCTGCGGAAGAGAAACGAAAAAATAAAAGTACGTTTTATTCTTTAAATTAAAAAAAAATCTTACATTAAATATTATATTGATCTGCATAAACAACTCGAATTCTTTGCAAAGTAAGGTCCTGTAACCCTTATCGGCAATACTCTAATTGAGAGGTATTTGCTAATGAAAGTGTTCTTGCTAAATAAACTGGCTTTTACTGAACACAATAACACAGTTTTTGCTACTTCCGTAACATATTTTCCTGACTACAATATTAATATAAGGAATTTTAACGGTTAAAATCAAACGGATTATAAACAAAAGAAATACTCCAGAAAAAAAATGTATTTTATGTATAGCATTATGACTTCCTAAGTTCAGAAAACTAATCCAAAATGTGGGCCTACATCATCCATTTAGTTGTTAACATCTTTAAAATATTTGGCTACGATTTTCTTCTGGCCGTCATCCGATAATGTATGAACGGGAAATTTCGATATTTTCGCAATATATACTGCATTATTTCTCGTACATGCCCACTTTTGCTCTGTTACACAGGTATTAGTCATTCTCTTCTGATGGTACCTTAACCAAACACCGGATTTGATAGTATCCGATCATGACCTCTTCCTGGATAAAACACTGTTTTGTTCCAGGAAACTCCCAGCGATAACGACCTCAGCGATGGCCCCGGAATGAGATTTGGAAGTCGCATTGAATTACGCAAGTTTTCCAAGGAAATGACAAGGCCGAAGGCCTCAGCATGGTAGCGGAATGAGTGTGTTTTATTGTGTGAATGAATCGAACGTATGCAGTGTGGTTTAGAACAACGCTCTTTGCGTCCGGGGTTGAGGAGGCGGGAAACAATCCTGGACAAATTTAAGCTCGCATAGCCCGGAAGCACTGGGCCGAGGAAGTGCTAAGGGAATGCCGTCATACTTAACTTGACTCGTGAGCAGAACAAGCGCGTGCGCGGTAGTGTGTAAATGTCAGTGTAAGTATTTAGTTATGTGTGTTTTAAATTCTTTTCGGACCAATATGAAGGACTCAAATTCAAAGTTCCCGGTGGCACCCTGCGAAACAAAAGAGCCGATTTGGTTTTTTNAATATTGCATTGGTATGTTGATGAAACTCAATTACTAATTCTTAAAACGGCAATGTTTTTTCGAATTGCATTAAAGTTATAGCATTACTGAAAGTTTGTTTATAAGTGAAACTATACATAATCTTATTGATGTTAGTTTACTAGAAGTAAAATTTTTGAAAGAGATATTTTAAAATTTGACAGCACCAGTTATATGTTAATACACTGGGATCTCATGCACTGAAAAGTATTTCACTGAAATACACCCTGCGTTGAACTGAGATGTGATCCTCATTCACCGCACACCCCACACACCTCGCACTCTTTGCACGCCTCGCAAACCCCGAATGCTCCACAATTGTACTGCTTTGCTCCCAAATGTGCTGCTCTGCAAAGAAATTAATATACTGAAGAGCCAATAAAACTGGTATATGCGTGCGTATGCAAATAACAGAGGTATGGAACCAATCAGAGTAACGCGATGCGGTCGGCTGCTAGATCGGTAACTGCTGCTACAATGGCAGGTTATTAAAATTTAAGTGAGTTTGAACGTGGTGTTATAGTCGGCGCACGAGAGATGGGACATAGCATCGCCGAGGTAGCGATAACATTTGGATGTACACGTGCGACCATTTCACGAGTGTACCGTGAATATCGGGAATCCGGTAAAACATCAAATCTTCGACATCGCTGCGGACGGAAAAAGATCGTGAAAGAAAGCGACAAACGACGACTGACGATAATCATTAAACTTGACAGACGTGCAACCCTTTCTCAAATTGGCACAGATTGAAATTGTGGACTGCCCTGCAGGATANAATCATTAAACTTGACAGACGTGCAACCCTTTCTCAAATTGGCACAGATTGAAATTGTGGACTGCCCTGCAGGATAAGTGGTGTGAATTGCCTCCTGCATACCTTCAGACATTAGTCGAGTCCATGCCACGTCGTCTTGCGACACTTATGCGNTTGCCTCCTGCATACCTTCAGACATTAGTCGAGTCCATGCCACGTCGTCTTGCGACACTTATGCGTGCTCGCGGGTCCCTACACGATATTAGGCAGGCGTACCAATTTTTTTGTCTTGTCGAGGTGTTTTAAGAAACAATTAAATATAGAATAAATATTTGCACAACATATGATATGATTGTCATAAAATTCGTAGATATTGCAGGAGACTAAGGAAATAAGATTTTATATGACTCCCAATTGCAAAAATGTCAGACTACAAATATTTTAATATGTGCACTTGCATGGTAGGCAAACTACCAGACAACTTCTGAGAGCATACGTCATCAACTGCCACAATCGCTGAGGCCGCATGCCTGTGGGACGAAGAGGCTGCTAAATTATCAATGTCTTGAGAATATTTTCCGGCGTGAATCAAAACTTATAAGCATGTGTTTTGTAACCGTGTGGTTTGGGTACGGATATCATCAAGAGGTCCTTTGTTTGTCCGATTGTCTCGAAACGTACAGTCAACCTGCTGGCATTTATTTGCCTTAAGCTGATGTACGCAATAAATATCTATGGTTGTTCGTGCATTGTGGAAATATGACCTACTTTGAAATCCTTGCTACTTTGAAAGTTAACTCCGTTCAGTATTCACAGATTATCTATATCCTTCAGGCAATTTTTAGTGTAGTGTAAAAGTCACCACGTTATTTCAAATTCAGATACCCTATAATTACACTCGAGTTTCGCCACTGTTAAATGCATACTATAAAGTTGAATGGACGCGTAATTGGTCACCAATGTTCACGGTCTTGAGTCTAATACTACTCTGATCCCCATGCCACCGCGGATTGATCAAGAACGGAGCGGTAACGTAAAGTTGCCATTGCTGATTTGTCGTGATATCAAACAATAGCGTTNCCGCGGATTGATCAAGAACGGAGCGGTAACGTAAAGTTGCCATTGCTGATTTGTCGTGATATCAAACAATAGCGTTTTGTTTTAACAGTATACTTTACGAGTATATACATACCAGAATTTGACGTCTGGTAGGGGTTATAAATTTAATAAATTTTAAATGGCTTTCTCAACCATNCTGGTAGGGGTTATAAATTTAATAAATTTTAAATGGCTTTCTCAACCTTATCTCAGGTTTATACAAACGTGAGGAATTTATAAATGATGGCTGAGGTCTTCTCAATAATGGAATATTTTGAATTGAGAATTTATTCTGTTATTATTAGGTCTACAAATATTAGAGTGCCCATAACACTTTGGTGGATCTACTTGAAAATGTGATTAATTTATATAATTACGAAGCCACATTTTACTGTTTATTTTGGGATCGGTCTTTCCCATCTTACACGTTGCCATAAGACTACGCCTTTTGGGCCTTCCTCTAGAACAGGCNCCGCGGATTGATCAAGAACGGAGCGGTAACGTAAAGTTGCCATTGCTGATTTGTCGTGATATCAAACAATAGCGTATTGTTTTAACAGTATACTTTACGAGTATATACATACCAGAATTTGACGTCTGGTAGGGGTTATAAATTTAATAAATTTTAAATGGCTTTCTCANACAGTATACTTTACGAGTATATACATACCAGAATTTGACGTCTGGTAGGGGTTATAAATTTAATAAATTTTAAATGGCTTTCTCAACCTTATCTCAGGTTTATACAAACGTGAGGAATTTATAAATGATGGCTGAGGTCTTCTCAATAATGGAATATTTAGAATTGAGAATTTATTCTGTTATTATTAGGTCTACAAATATTAGAGTGCCCATAACACTTTGGTGGATCTACTTGAAAATGTGATTAATTTATATAATTACGAAGCCACATTTTACTGGTTATTTTGGGATCGGTCTTTCCCATCTTACACGTTGCCATAAGACTACGCCTTTTGGGCCTTCCTCTAGAACAGGCGTTCTCAACCTGCCCCCCCCCCCC
>NQII01002139.1:50994-92919 GCA_002778355.1 Clitarchus hookeri
GGGGGGGGTAGGAGAATTTCAGGGGAGATGCGGTAAGCTGTGGAAATTAATATTTCAAAACAGTTAAATCTAAAGAGTATACAATTTAGGTTTTCTGTTAGCTTTTCTATATTTTTTTCAAAATTTAAATCTATGTCAATTTTTTGCAAGGGAAATTTCGATTGTTGAGTTGGCAATAGTGGCCACTGCCGCACAGTGAGGCGAAAAGTGTGGCTGTGGTGGCCAGCGTGCACCTGCCGCCTTTGAATTTATGCTGTGGTCGCAGACGGTGGAAGACGGGAACGATACTTGCAGACCAATTATTTTAGTATAATAGGTCTGAGAAGAAAGTTGTATTAGACCCGTAGCAAGGTGTAGCTTTTTTGTAAGCTACTAAGTACTTGGTGAAGTGTAGGAGGTTTTTCCACCTCCACCTTACTGTGCGCCGGCGCGTGGCCACCTAACATATCCTTCCACCTAACATAACCCCTAGTTGTCAACTGGCTGCACACTACGCTAGGTTATATTTTGGTAATCGTGGTTAATGTTGTGTGTGTGTGAGTGGCAGTGTTATGTGTAGTACCGTACGGCTAAATATGGCAAAAGCATTGCCTAAGGAAAGACTGTACAGTGATTAATATATTAAGTATGGATTTTCATACGAAGAGAAAAATGGAAGCCACTTACCTCAGTGCGTTAGTTGGCACGTTGTTCTGAGTAACGATGCAATGCGGCCAGGTCGTTTAGAACGCCATTTGACAACGAACCACGCCGCCCTGGTAGACAAACCAGCTGAGTTTTTTGTTACCAACAAAAGCTCATTGACGCNAGCTGAGTTTTTTGTTACCAAGAAAAGCTCATTGACGCGGATGAACCTGGGTTCAACTGGAAGTTTTCATATGGAAAATGAAAAGGCCATTGAAACTTCTTTTAAGATCACCTTGCTAATCGCAAAAGACAAGAAACCGCGTACTAATGGTGAGTCCCTTATAAAACCAGGTTTTCTAACAGCTTGAAGTACTGTTCTTGGTGGAGAAAGTTGTAATATGGTTGCAAAATTATCTTTGTCAAATGGCACAGTAAAACGCAGATTTGATGAAATGGCTGAATATTTGGAAAATCAAGTAATAAAAAATCTGAACCAATCCCCATTTTTTTCATTGCAATGTGATGAAAAAACTGACATTTCTAAGCACTCTCAGTTGTTATTTTACTGCAGGTTTATTGACGGGAAACAGTCCATGGAGGTAATATTGTTTTCTCAAACTCTAGAAACTGCAACAAAGGCTGTTGATGTATTTTCTGTCTTATGTGGCTTTTTGGCAGCAAATAATCTTCCTCGGGAGAACGTCACTGGGAAAGGTACTGATGTGGCCCAAGCTATGACAAGATGCCGAACTGGATTAATTGAACTGGCAAAAGAAAGAACCCAAACATAATTGTATCTCACTGCATCATTCACAGGCAGGCTCTGGCTTGTAAGACTCTGCCTGAATCACTTAATACTGCGTTGAACTTGGCAATTAAAATAGTCAACTGTGTCAAATCTAGCGCTCTCAACACTAGACTTTTTGATGTTTTGTGCCAAGAGTTGAACAGCGACCAACAAACTCTTCTGTACCACACAGAAGTACGTTGGCTCTCTAAAGGCAACATGCTATCTAGGTTGTTTAATTTTAAATCCGAAGTTGTGATCTTTTTGATGAGTTCCAGTAGAAGACCTATACATCCAGTTCACAGAAGATAAATTAATTTTTTACTTATCATATTTGTCTGACTTCTTCGAATCACTCAACGTATTTAACTTGAAGTTACAAGGACAGAGAAATATTCTGAAGACATACGATGCAATTAAAGCTTTCTTGGAAAAAATGTATTTGTGCCAACGCCATCTTCAGAGTTTAGAACCTAACTTTTCATCGTTTCCAAGGCTCAATTAACTTCTCGATGATACTCAAAGTGTTCAATTATATTTAAAAGATAATTTGAAGGACTTGATTTTAACACATTTGGCTTCTATGAAAATTGAATTGGGAGACTATTTCCCAGACATTTAAATTAGGAGAAAGACTCTTTCAAAGATGATGTGGACATGCTTCCTGCTTTTCTTCAGGAACAGACAATCGACCTAAAATGTGATTCTCAAGCAAAGGCTGAATTCCCAAACATGACTGTTGAAGACTTTTGGTTAAGCTATTCGCCTGTGTACCCACAAGTGTGTTTGGAAGCTGCAAAGTTATTGATGCAGTTTCCATCAACCTATCTGTGTGAGGCAGGATTTTCTACACTAGCTGTTATAAAATATAAATATCGACCACGATTAGACGTTTGAAATAATTTGAGATGTGCATTGTCACAATTACAACCAAACATAAACAAACTTGTGAAAGGCAAACAGTGCCAGCCGTCTCATTAAATTGGTCGGGTAACAAATGACAAGTAGTGAATATTAAAACTATTTATAGTTCTGGATTATTTGTATAATTTTTCATCACGTCCAATTAAATGTGANACAAGTAGTGAATATTAAAACTATTTATAGTTCTGGATTATTTGTATAATTTTTCATCACGTCCAATTAAATGTGATTATCTTTCAAGGGAAACGTAAACAGTGTGAACTATGCATTTACTTTTAACGAATTGGAATATTTTATTTGGCGTATAAAGCAGTAAGAATTTTTGATGTTGTTATCATGATGATTGACGAAACTCGAATATTTCTCAGGTTTAATTACGCATAAAATCCTTGCCACATCTTAGTGTATTAGGAAAACATGTAACAGCACGGGAAGCAGTTACTTGGTATCTATGATAGAGGTTGTAGGAATCGTCTTAGGTAATACACACTTATAAATTTTTATTTCATGCTCTCCAGACTACTGAGTAAGCAGTTCTTCAATTGTTCCTAATAAAACGCCTGGGGTGTGGATTAGAGGGCTTAGAGGTGAGATTACCGCGTGATTCATCAAATTCCCTTGGATAAGGAGAAAGTTCTTCAGCTGTTGTTCTAGAAAGAAATAATACCCCAGACTGAATCGTTTATGGAGAAATGTGTTAGACACCCGTAGATGATTTTGAAACCTGAATTTAAGGCATGTTTTGTGACGCATAGTTTTTTTAGGTATGATCATCAGGCATGCATTTAAGGAATTATTTTGAGGCATGTTTTATGAAACATATGTTTATTATTTCTTTTTTGAGAAATGTTATGAAATATGTTTTGAGGTATGTTTTTGAAGAATATTTTATAAGGGCATTTTATAGATATGTGTTTGAGGTACGTTTCTTGAGGTATAATTTTTTAGGAACGATTTTTGAGTTATTTTAGTTTTATGAAACATATGCTTGGTATTTATTTTATGAGGTATGTTTTGAGGTATGATTTTAGAGAATTTTTTAGGCATGTCTTTAGTCCTGTTTGACATCTTGACGATTGGTTTGATAGAATGACCAGGGTGTTTGGGTAATTTCGTTGGCGGGTAGTATGCTCGTTTGGAAATACAGTTCGAAGGACTAGACGAAATATTGTGAGATAGATCGAAATATTGATGTAAATATTGCAATATTGATGAAATGATTGCGATTTTGACCAAAATATTTCGATATTGATTAGAATATTGACGTAAAGATTAGAAAATTGATTGATTGATTCAAAGGTTGATGAAAAGTTTGGCAGATTGAAGGAAAGATTGCGAGATTGATCGAAATATTNAATTGATTGATTGATTCAAAGGTTGATGAAAAGTTTGGCAGATTGAAGGAAAGATTGCGAGATTGATCGAAATATTTTAAGATTGATGGAAAGTTTTTGGAAAGATTTCAAGACTGAAGGAAGGATCGATGGCACGATGAGAAGACTGATGGAATGATTGTGAGATGGATCAATAATTGAACATTAAGAAATCTATAAAAAAATTGNGGAATGATTGTGAGATGGATCAATAATTGAACATTAAGAAATCTATAAAAAAATTGATTGAATAATTGCGAGACTGATTCAAATATTGCGAGATTGATAAAAATATTGCGAGATTAAACTAATGATTGGAGGAAAAATTGATTAAAATATTGGGTGAATGATCGTAAGCGTGATAAACATATTGCGAGATTGATTGAAAACATGATCAGAAGATTGAATTATCGACAGAAATATTGCAAAATTTGTGGAAACATTGGACGAAAAATTAATGGAAAGTTTTCAATATTGATTGAAATATGTGATGTTGATGAAAATATTGCGAGAATTGTCAAAAGATTAATGGAAAGATTGTGAGATTAATGAAATGATTAAACATTTTCTGTAAAAATTGCGAGATTGGTCGAAAAATTAATCTAAAGATTGCGAGATTAATCGAAAGATTGATGAAATAATTGTGTGATTTATCGAGAGATTGGACTTAATATTGGACGAAAGATCGGTGGAATTATTGCTATATTGGATAAACAAGTGATAGGAATATTTAAAAATTAATAAAAAAATTGCGAGATTTGCGGATCGTTTGCGAGGTTGAGCGAAAGATTGGATAAAATATTGATTTAGAGATTGCCAGATTGATTGGGAGGTTGAACGAAATATTAAATTATTGATGTGAAGATTGAAAGATTGATCTGTAGATCGATGGAAATATTAATAGGATGATAGTAGTATTGCGGGATCGGTCGAAATATTAATGGAAAGTTTGCTGAATTAATTGAAATTTTGATGGAAATTTTGAATGATGTGATAAAAGATAGTGAAACTGACAAAACATTTAAACGATTGATGGAAACATTTGAAGACTGATGCACAGATTACCAGATTGATTCAAACATTGGTGGATTGATGGTCAAGAAGTACATTAAATATATGACTGGCTATCACCCAAGCTGGCCTCGTACATTCAAAGTCTCAAAGACCTAGCACTATTGCTAACCAACTAAGGCTATAAAAATGTTGGTAAATGCTGATACATATCACGATTATAATAAGAATTGTGCAGTTGGTTGCNACCAACTAAGGCTATAAAAATGTTGGTAAATGCTGATACATATCACGATTATAATAAGAATTGTGCAGTTGGTTGCTACCTGTGTGATGAGTTTGGTTTATTCACATATAGGCTACACACCATGATAACATAAAAGCATATCACAGTAGCATACCTATGGCTGCGTACCAGTCAAGACAATAAATAATTTGCAAATTATGATGTGTACGAACTGGACTTGGAGAGAGGAGACTGGTAATGTAGTAACTGAATGAGACAATTTCGCAGGTTTTTGCAAGGCTCTACGAAAAGTTTCGGTACAAAATAAGAAATAATTATTTGATAAATTTTTTATTAAAAAAAAGAATCCTTTAATTCGTATACTAAAAAATGGACTAACAATTTGAAATACCATGTACCTACAAAACCAAAATGGCTGCCAGCTAGAATAAGTGGATGGGTATGCTTTTGCGTAAGTGGACGTAACTGCTGATTATCTTCGGTAGTGCCAATGTAACAACAAACAGACCTAGCCGAACATGATATAATTTTCCTATTTATAAACCTTTAAAAAAAAAAAGGTAAACTTAAATTTTTTTTAATGTTAAAAATTTCCTATTAATCCTAACGCACGCAAACAGTCGCCACTGTAAATATATCCGTAAGTAGCTAAAATATGTAATTGAATTATAAGACAAATTGTGTGCTCATGGTTTTGGTGAGTTCGGAATACGCCACTGGATTGAACGAGGGCTTTCTACGCGGTTCCGAAGAAGCAACAACAATACGAAAGGACCTCGAGCACTAGCGGCGAGTGGTTTAGAAGCAACGGGGGACGGCAGGAACCATAAAGTGACTTTTTCGTCGCGCTCGTTTCAGGGGATGTTGTGGTAGATCCCGGGTGGTTTGAGAAGGGGGGAGGGGGGATCCAAGGCGGCGTGGAAACCAGGTGTGAATAATGCGTCTCGAGATGGACACTCCCAGATAACTGGCAGGACGAGGCAAGCTCCGCGGTAACTAGAAGGTGGAAGGTTCCCGTTTCCCCCCCTTCCGAGTTGCCTTCCGGGCGTTCGCCTCTCCCTTGAAGACTCAACCAACCCCGCTCCCCACTCGAGTGTCTGTATCAAGGTCAGCGCATAGCGTGTTACGATCCCTCCCCCTTTCTCCCCAGCTCACAACCCCTCCCGCTCGTCCGAAGACTTTCCCCCTCGGGTTGAAAACAGGGACGCTTGCTCCGGAGCGTAAATTTGATAAGTCCTGGAACTCCGAACGTCATGAGAGAACCGAGGCGTACTGCTTCGTCCGTTGCGCATCTCCGATTACGACGCGCTGTACTCTCAGAGTGAACCTGCTGCCTTATTTAGTTAAAGCAATGCGTCCTCATGTTCATCAGGAAAACATTCATGGTGCAGACAATTTACAGTGATTTTAATTAGCCACCAACTTGGCATTGCAGAATTAAATACACGAAAGTAATACCATTGTATATATTAGAATATAATGTACCACTAAACAATACAAAAAAATACGGATTTATGACGGGAATACTTGTGACGCATTTGAGTATTGTTCGAACTACCATCATTTAGGTACATTAGAACCCTCTTAGAGTAAATAAATTTAGCGTTTGTTTAAGGACAACCTTCTTAAATATCGTGCAAAACTATATAGGCACTACTTAAAAAATATTTCTGTGCATATAGTCTATTGATTTTNAGTCTATTTTTTTTTTTTTTTTTTTTTTTTTTTTTTTACTTTTATAAGATTATTTATGAATAAAACATATGAGGGCCACATTTTTTGTGTAACTCATTCAATGTAATGCAACTAATTTCATCCTGCGACTCTAGTCTCAAAAAGTAAACGGCAATATTTGTAATAGTACGCCTGAATAATCAATCCAAAAATGTATTTATGTGTTACTGCGTTGATGTCCAAGCACAAAATGTCAGGAACCTTTAAATCATATTCACTATCTGGTAATTTTTAATTTATACGTCTAGTAAAACTAAAATTAATAAATTGAATAACATTTTTCTTTCTTANTCACTATCTGGTAATTTTTAATTTATACGTCTAGTAAAACTAAAATTAATAAATTGAATAACATTTTTCTTTCTTATATTATACTCGTACATATAGTTTTAATTTCATCGTACTTCATACATCATTGAAACTGGCACAAATAAAAATACGTTTTGAGAACCAAAATATTCCTACAGATAAAAATTTGCTTCCACTAAAACTTATTTAGTAAATCATTACATAAACGAAGGCACAAAAACTTAAAAACATGAACGAGTTTGCTGGGATAACTAGTTCATGAGAATAGTTGTACGCATGCTTTCAAAACAAATACGAGTTTGCTGTGATAACAAGTAAACGATAATAGTTGTGTACGTTCTGTAGGAGTATGGTTGTGAGAGCTCGTATATTCTGGCATTCCGTCAGAGATTTTTCATACCAATCAATCGTTACTCGGTCCACTGAGAGGAAGTGAAGTCATTGTCAAGAGGAAACGTCATAAATTCTCTGGTCCTTGCCTCACTTTGATAGTCCCAAGAAATCAACTAATCGGAGCTAGTGAACTGTAAAGTGTGTTGTGCGAACTAGTATCCTCTACTGCAGATGACTTACATTGGAAATCAGGTTCAGAAGGCAGAGATAGGTATTATCCGCCAAGAGATGATGGCACTTGGTTTTCATTGCCGTGAAATAATGTTCGCACACACCAATGCCTGATGACACTTGGATTGATGCAAACAATACCGCCGTTGGACTGTGGAACAGTGGAAGGTCTTATTGAGTGTCGAGACAAGGCATGTAATCTGGTGAATGTTATTTCCTTTGTGTATTGTGTTAGAAGTGAAATTGAGTGGAGCCAGTGTAATGCCCAGTTAATTTTTCTCTTCCTTTTGGGTTTAAACATTAAGGTTTAATCGATCGATGGATCAATGAACTCCGGCGTGCAAGAAGACACTCTGGATAACAATATGCTTCTCGCTCTGTGGT
Source organism: Clitarchus hookeri (assembly GCA_002778355.1). NCBI lineage: Eukaryota > Metazoa > Arthropoda > Insecta > Phasmatodea > Phasmatidae > Clitarchus > Clitarchus hookeri. The sequence goes on from NQII01002139.1 coordinate 58,955, forward strand.
AACAGTTCGCGATTCACTTTCTCCTGTGTATCAGAGTAACAGTTCTCCTGTACAAATAAAAGGTCAGGTGGAGTGGAGTGGAGTGGAATCGAGTGGAATGATTTGGACGGCTCTTAACACCGAGGTCTTGAGAGCCGATGAGGATGATGTGGCATGAGTATGGATCGGCGCGGGATTGCAAGGGCGGGGGAAATGGAAGATCCCAGAGAAAACCCGCCGACTAGAGGCATTGTTCGGCACAGATTCCCAATCGCGAAAATTCGAGAGTGACTCTGCCGGGAATCCAACTCGGTTCGTCTTGGTGGGATACGAATAGTCTGACCACTACACAACCGCGGCCCCTTCAAGGTCAGGTAGGACTACTTTATTGGTCCTCTTAAAGCACAGACTTAAACCCGACAGCATGACTTTGGGGTGAGCTGGAGCACCGTATGCGTGCTAGAACTATGCGAACAATAGACACATGAATGGTATACACTATCTTACAGAAATAGTAGAAATAATCTTCTCCGGCTTTGTATCAGAACTTAGCGGAGAGGTGAGAACGAAGGAACGTATACAATAACTCCAGTAACAGAAAAGGGAGGGATACGACGCCCTGATACTTACTTGGCTGGTCTCTTGGGCATAAACGCAATGGATATCTGTCCTATTGCTTTGTCCCATGAAATTAAATAAAATGCAAAAAAAAAAATCGAGTTCCAAGTCATTTATAAAATGTGTGATATGTATTCTTTTATTTTCTTATGTTCTTATTTGAGCAGACTGTTAAAAACCCGTGGTGTATAGTTATAAAATTTACTTCATTATCATAACACTGTTTTGTGGCGTGGTTAAATTTATGGGTCGAATGTTTTGTATTCGAGCTCGTAAATCTCTGGAATTAGTCCACCACCGCATCATGTAAATAGCTCTAATACCTAGGAGTAGGTTAACATGTTGATATGTAGCCTCCTCTGTAATGTTTTATATAAGAAATCCCAGAGTTCATGAACTTATCTCCCAAAGACGTGTTTCATCAACCCATGTCTCTGTTTCGGAAGATAAATATTACACATTCTGTTTCTCTCTCTATCTTTCTCTCTATCTTTCTCTCTATCTTTCTCTCTTTCTTTCTCTCTCTCGCTCTCTCCATCTCTTTCTATATTTAAATATATATATAACCTTTACATTTTAACATTATCTTTAACTGTACGCAAAACTATTTCTACATATAAAACTCTGTATATGTAATATATTTTACTGGAAGGAGCATGTTGGTCTTATGATGTTATTTATTAATGACATTTTATGACGTACAAAATTATTGTGTATTCATTGTGGTCATAATATTGTGTACATGTAAATTCTCAAGATTCCATTTTTGTACATGTTTCAATCTCCAAAATGTGAAAAATATATTGTAGAATTAATATATACGTACTAATAATTTGATTTTGAAATAATTATTTTACACAATTATATTAACGCAGCTGAAGAACTATTTTTTTGTTCCTCACATTTATTCGATAGCTTGTAATAATGGGTAAAGATACAAAAAAAAATTATTTTTAATTTATAAAAATCACTTTCATATTAGAAAAGTTTTCCAGTTTCCGCAGATAGTCTGCGATCAACCCGGTAGTTTCATACGATTTCCTTTGAGATCTAGCCTTGTCAATTAAATTTTGAAGTCAGTATTTTAATTCTCTAAAATCTCAAGTTATTCCTTTGCTCTTTCCTTTTTTACACGTATTTTACAAAGAAACTTCAGTTTGTAGCACACACATCTATAAATATCCTCGTGCTACCAAAACAAGTAGCGGTTTTTAGGGCTTCTGCAATATAACAGCAATATTATTATTGATTTTTGAAATTATTATTCTTTTCTTTCATCTATGCTGTACAGGTTGTAAAATGCGTCCCTTATAGAAATAACGCATTTTTGCTTTCGATTTAAAATTAAGACAGATCATTAATTCTTATCAGTAGATGTAAAATTTATACTCTGGACCACACTAGAACAAAGAATAAAACAAATTCAAAATAAAATTAATGCAGCATTTTTTTTACAGATTATAAAGCTGACCACCCAGTAGTGGAGTAAAGAGGTAAAGGCTACTCTTAAAATCGGAGTTTTGAATCCCGATGAGGATAAAGTAAGTTAAGCATGAAGTAGCACCAGAATGCAAGGGCGGGAGAAACGGGAGATCCCCGAGACAACATGTCGACCAGCGGCATACAAGTCAGGAAAATCCTATAAAAGGAAGGCAGGTAACGGCATGACCTTGGGTATTTCACATATCTTCCGGGTACACACTTATCTTGGTCGAACAGTACTTCCAGAGAGGCGTAAGCTTGCACGCGTTCTTTTTCAGGAAATACTCGCAGCATTCTAGTTGCGGTCAGAAAACTCACGCACGCGCGCACTCTTGCAGGCTCGCAAGTTCCTCGTTCGCTCCGGTTCGCGCACGATCTCGTGCGTTTCTGGACACGTCTATTTCGAGAAAATTTTCATGGATGTGTCTCATTTCTAATATGTCGCTGTCTCATAATATCCATTCTCTTATCCGTAAATTTCCTTTTCGCGTAACACTACAACTTAACACTGTTGGTTCTAAATACCTATTCTGTGACTTTTTGCCACAGAAAGTTAATTTAATTCTCCAAAACCTACAAAAAATTCGCGATTGATGGCAGTGCTTTTCTTTTCGTTCCATAAACCTTTTAAATTTGTCAGTTTAAAATGCTGCGCTGCTAGCAGCTTATTATTTTTTTTTTTTTTCCAAAACAGAAATACATATTTTGCTCAGTCTAATTTATCGTGTCCCGTGAGGATATCTTCTGATCCTCATGAAAGCCATATTATAATACGATGTTAACGGTTAACAGAACCCTTTTGAAATCAGTTTTTGGTAAATATCACTGACCCTACTTGACTATACTTAAACGGGCACACTTACATATATACAAACACTAAAGTTTGTAATGATGGAGGGAAAGTAGGTTTTTTTTTTATTGTTGAATCAAAAGCGTTACATAAAGATTCGTGAATAATGAAATTATATTTTTTGCTTTCTGTTTTTTACAAGAATATAAAAATAAATATCAGAATTTTTGTAAAATATATTTTTTTCTTATACGTTTACAGTTTTATCTGATCGACGGATCAATAAAGTTATCAGGCCTTTGGCAATTTTTTTACTTTACGCATGATAGAAGGATACACAAGATGCGAATAAGAAGATCTTCGGCAGAGATTTCAAAAGCGTTTAGTTTATCGTGAACCTCCTATATATTATAAATTGTTGTCAAAATACAACACTACTTTAAACATCAGACGGTAGTTTTATGGCAATTAGACTATCACCACTGAAAGCTCGTAATGTACTAAAAAAAACAGTCCTTCATGAACATGTTTGCATCCAAAAATTTAATTTTTCTTCAGCCCTATTCCCCACTTTGCAACCCCTGTTAACCCATCAAAATAACACATTTCAGCAGCGGGTGGAGACCTCTGTCATACTCGTTAAACGCGTTACTCCAAGCGATGTGGCGCAGTGTTAAACCGCTTGACTCGCATTCGGGAAGACCATGTCTGGCAATCCTGGTTTTGGTTTCCCAGTGTTTTCTGAAATAACTGCAAGTGAATACTGGGGTGATTTCCTACGGCGGAATTTCCTGCGATCTTCGATTTAGGCATATGCCTCCATAACTTAAACGCTAAATTTCGAGTCAGTAGAAAACCACTTATTTGCAGCGAAATTCGACTTGAACTAGAGAAAATTACTCTTTTTAGAATCATTGGAAAACCACTGGTTGTTTAAGTAGAACAATTTCCCTGATGTCATAAGTGACGGCCAACTGCGTGTAATAAATTAAATACGGTTGTTATTGCATTAACCCTAATAATTACGGGAAATAAACATATTTCCGAAAGTTACTGTTAATATTGGGCAATTCTTTGTTATTAAAAAAAAAATTACGGGTGGTTAGTATTGAGTCCATGAATTTCCACACTGATTGTGAAAGGAAAATTATATAAGTATTATACATTTTTATCGAAAGTATGTAGTTATTAATTATATGCACTTTATTATCGTTTCTAAGTTAACTGGCACCGTCAAGATTGTTAAATAAAATACATAGTACGCATGAGTGCACTGACTCCACATTTAATGCAGTTTAAACATTTAAACGGAGTGCTATGATGATTACGTGAGAACGAAATGAAATACGTAAAAACATAATGAAAAAACTGAATGTTCATGTTATCTACAAGGAAGGTATAATGTAAGACGAAACTCGCCATTAAGAAAGTATTTTCTTATTATATCTTTTGTTATTAAATAACACGCTGTATAAATAATCCTTCAGAAAAAAAACACTGAAAAACAGCGAATAAAATGGTTAACGTATCAGTGGAAAATGTCACTGACTCAACAAGTGAAGGAAAACTATATTTTTTTTCACTAATTCATCAGTTAAAGTCAATGAAGTGACTATTGAATCAGCCGGGCACTGTTAAGTGATTTAAACAGTGAAATTCTCACTGATTCGGATTTAGAGTGTAGTCACAGAGTAAATGCATAGGAAGAGGCGAAATACCGTGGCGGTTTCCTTTGATGTGGGTGCACTCATTCTCTAATTAGTTGTGCGATGATCTGGGAAAGGGCCTTGTGTTGGATTGGCTAACGCGTCCGGCGAAATGTACCTTATTGGCTTGCCTACTGGCTGGCAAGTGAGTCTACCAGAAGCTGATTGGCGAAAGGCGCTCCGACATGTTGCTGGCAAGTGACGCCATTTTGGTGGCGTGTGCTGCTGGAGTTCGCGGAACAGGCGGTTCTTCCATCTCTGTATTATTATCTATTCTGTGGCTTAGTTTGTACAGTCAGCAGTAAAAAAACCAAGACTGTCTAAGCACAGGGAGCTGCATAAAAGAGATTTCAAAATTAAACTAATTGTTCTTATATTATGCGTTTCACAACTGTAACGGTAATTAAAGATTGCCTCATTATTTAGTAATTTCAGAATTACATTGGGAAATACAGTTAGGTATAACTGAAACCGTACAAATTTAAGTATTTAATTAAGTAGGTCATTTGATTTATAATGTCCGGTCATGAATATTGATTATGGAGTTTTTGTGTTGTGGCTCTTAACGAGTTCTTGAGAGCCAATGAGGGTGGAATGAGGTGAAAACGGAGCAGTGCCGGAATGCAAGGGCGTTCAACTAGGGAGATCCTGAGAAAACCCGCCGACCAGTGGCATCGCCCGGCACGATTCCCACTTGCCAAATTCCAGGGCGACCCAGCCGGGGATTGAACCTGGCGCGCCTCTTTTATTATGAACATTTATAAAAAAAATTAACGACGGTTCAGATACCAAATACTTTATACATTCTATCGCTGAGTGAGTGAGTGAAGAGATTTGGTCGTTTCTTAACGTCGTTGTCTTGAGAGCCAATGAGTGTGAAGTGAGGTGTGTATGTAGCAGCGCCAGATAGAATGGTTGGGGGAAACCGGAAGATCCCCTAGAAAACCCGCCGACCAGCGGCATCGTCTGGTACTATCTCCACTTGCAAAAATCTTGGGGCGACCTTGCCTGGAATCGAACGCGGTTCGCCTTGGTGGGAGGCGAGTAGTTTTAACCACTACACCACCGCGGCTCCTATACCCTTGCTGAATCATTCCCAATCCCTGAATTAACGGTGTTCTCCCACTAAGGCTTCTTCAACACTTGGGTGCTCTCAAACACCTATTAAAATTAAAATATATACGACATAAAATCTCTTCCCGCAATTCGGTGCTAACGTTTTCTCTGTAATTGTCAACGTTCATTTTACCGTTTACAGAAAAGAGAGATATTCACAGAAGTTTCATTTCAGGCGTTTTCGGTTAACCGTGGACGTTGTGGGAAGAAAAGCAGATGAAACGGCGCGCCTGAAAAAAATTAGACTCGAACTGCGCATCATGTCATCATGGTCCATCATGGTCGCACGAGTCGTGCTCCAAGCCTACTTGCTGTGAACTCTTTCGCTCGCGGTGTGACTAGTTATACAAATTACCTGGATCATTATTTTACTTAATTTAAATTTAAAATTAAATAAACGTTATAAAGTATTCCTTAAATATTTCCCTAAAAAAAATTGTTATTTACCTTGACCAAATTATATAGACAAAATAAAAATAACGTCTGAAAATTGTTTTGTTCTAATTCTCCAGGATTTTAATTCTTCTGAAAACATAGCATTTTCTTTACTCGTGTCATTGTTTTGAAATACAAAATTTTTCCTTTTTCGGTTTTAAGTTTATGATGTTAGATTTCTACCTCCAGTTGTTTTATTCTTGAGTGTAATGAAGACCGAATCGTCTGCATACGAAGCTATTTTTTTAGTTGGTTGGAGTTAATTTATGATTGATACTTCTTGGCCATCTGGTTTTCAAGAAATTGTTTCACACAAGTGTTTTTAAATCGAAGAACAAGCTGTGCACAGCGAAGGAAAAACCGATAACGACTCCGAAATTAAGGTTTTACTGTTCATTATCTAGCATTTTCACTTCATTTTGTTTTGGTATAACTATATACATACTGCATTTTACAATGCCGGTTTTTGGTGAAAACTGCTTCATGTTTTATTTTCGGACGCTTCTGGGATGTATAAGCAAAACGTGTTCTTTGGAGGTTGATTTCAAAAAAAATTTCGTAAAAGTGAACTGGGCTTATTCTTGTTGAAATTTGAACCAGTTGTGTTACGAAATAAAACGATATGTGATTCTATAAACATTTTCCCGTCGTACTCGGATAGTGATCTACTTATATCGGTATATAATACACACACAGTCGGAACACATTATTATGACCACCTGCTAGAAGTGCCATCTGCAGCGCGTAGCCCATGACTTATCGCCCGTGACGTGGGCTGGTGACGCGGGTATATAATGTGACCGACAGGCTGGCTGTAAACAGTTACACAACTATTTATTTATTTATTAACGTAAATTTGCAGGCCTTCCCTCCTAGACTATCTTCCAAACAAACTGCAATATTTCGGCTTAGAATCCGCTTTAACAAAATCAAAACCGCAACGAGGTACCTCAGTCTTCGCGGCGGTTCTTAACAAGCCCTGAATTCTAAAATTCCGAGTTTTTAGGAACCATTCCTCTTCTTTCTCCCCACAGGCAGGGAAGGAGAGAAAAAAAAGTTAATGGGTACCAGGTCCCCTGGCGCTACCCAAGGGCCCTTTCAATAAAACTGACTGCTGGCTTCACCGCCGTACAAACAGATTGATGAACAGCCAGGTGGGAGAGGCTAGCTGTCCCCAACCTGGGTGCTAGACATGCTAAACAATTGGGAGGACAAAAGCCCTCACAAGGGGTTGCACTTCCCCTACGCTGAAAGTGTAGCGTCCCTGTGATGCACAATGGCGGCTGTACACAGCGTGGTTCCTGCTGTCACAGGTAAGGGAAGCGATTAACCGAGTTGCAAAAAGGGATGATCATCGGCTTTCGGGCCAAAACGGGCAACATTTCGGAAACAGCGACGTTTGTGAACTTTTCACGTGCCTCTGTGTTAAAGGTGTATCGTGACTGGACGAATGGCACCACTGGGAATAACCGTCGTGAAAACTGCGGAGCTCCACGCCCCATTGATGTTCGAGGCGAACGTCGACTACGACGGTGCGTGAAGGCCAACCGACAGGATACAGTGGAACAGCCAAATGAACCACGGGTCATCCAGAGAAGTGTCTACCGCAACAGTTCATCGAACCCTTCTGCGAATGGGGCTCCGGAGTAAACGGAGGGTTACTGCAACCATGCTAACACAGGTTGTTATGATTTAGATATTTTATTTATATTTATCCTTAACGGTGACATATGGGCGTAACGAGTTCTTGATAAAAGTTATGTTATGAACACTGTATAAAAGAGGTTTATTTAACATTAATTTTTTACAATAATATTTCAATATAAACATTATTGAATAATAAATAATAAATGATATTATTTTATAAATATTTTACCAGCCACGTTCAGAGTAAAGCATAATTGTAGAGTCCCCACCTTGTTCATGATACCGGAGGCTGATTAAGATGGCGCAAGTCGACGGCCGGACACACCCATCTTCAGTGGTCTTCTCATTCCAATGGCCTGACGACAAAATACACCGCCCACGGACTACACTGTCCTATATCGGCTGCGTTGTCCCGTTTACTGGCTGGTGGATGGGGTTTCTGTGGTTTGCCATTTCATTCTAATTTCATTGATCGCGGCCCGTCTCCTGGATAAATAAGTGAAAGGGTGATCAGGCAGGACGCTCAGCTAAGAGCCTGACCACAACTCGTAGCAAGGTGCATCAAAGAAAAAGACTGGAATTTGCTCGACAGTATGGCGACTGGACCGCTGATGATTGGCGACGGGTAGCCTTCTCTGATGAGTCACGTTTTTAGCTACATATGACTGATGTACGTCAGCGTGTCCGGTGAGAAACGTCGGAGAACCGACAACCTGCATCCATTGCTGGACGAACACAAGGCGGTGGGGGAAGTATTATTGTCTGAGGAATGTTCTTGTGGTATTTTCTAGGTCCCATCCTCCACGTGGCCTTGGGAGGATGGGATCTTCCAGCATTTTAATGCGCCTTGCGACACTTCTATAAGTGTCTGCACATGGCTGGAAAAGCACGATCAAGACTTCAAAGTTCGTTTCTGGCTCCCAAACAGCTCCGATCTCAATCCAATTGAACATCTTTGGGACCAACTCGATCTTCGTGTTCGCCATCTGTCTCCTCTGCCACGTACTCTTCAACAGTTGTGGGACGCACTGCAACCAGCATGGCTCCAGATACACATGGGGACCTATCAGCATCTGGCTGAGTCACTGCCAACTCGTCTAGCTGCTGTCCGTGCTGCGAAGGTTAGTTTCTCTAGATACCAGCACATGGTCATAATAAAGTGATTTGACTTTGCGTATATATATATATATTATTTGACGCTATATTTGAAAAACTAACATACGTTAATGCATTTTCTTATAAATACACACTTTCAATTACGTATACAAATAATTTAATTAGATTTTGTGGCAAACACACAATTTCAATTAAAGTACTCTTTTTTCGAGAACATAATCATACATAATGTTTGTAGTAAAACAAAACGTAGCTGCCACTTTCAGTTTTCTCACATTCACTTTTCTTCCACATCCTCGTCTGGCGAGCTCGTCTTCACCTCGTAGAGCAGGCTGCGGCATGTCATTGCCTGCTCGCCGAACGGGACCAAATCGACTTCTTTGTCCGGAAAGGAGTCTATGCATCTCGCCATCGCGTATCATCGCTCATGAGAAGCACTGTTTCCTGAGCACCTCGTCGTATTTCCTAGTCTCTTCACGGGATGCCTTTCTTTAATGATGTTGGTTTCTCCATAGTTAAGCTTAATCAGTTCATCGCCGCTGCATGGTTTTGCTACAGTAATTAAGCATTATTCAGCTTTGTCAAAACTAGAGATTGAAAGAGAGAATGTTTACCCTTAAAATACTTGATTGTCTTTCACTTGCAACTCACTTATAAATATTTTCAAAATAAACAATTTTTGTAGAGGTTCTTTCTGCGTGTAATTTAGGTAAAATCTTTAAATCTCAGCAGTACTGTTGGATACTGCACAGGTTTGGCCATCTGTTCATAAAATACACGTTTGACTTTTCTTCGGTATTCATGATGCTCGGGATGTTGGCAGGTACCAGGGCACAGTAGAGGCGAGCGTTACTCTCACCATCGAAGGCTTCAATATTTATCATAGCGTTCTCATACCATAAGTCACCTAGCCAGCGTTGGGATAACCCTTGACGGTACCTGGCTAGAAGGAGCTGATGTACATCGCCTCGTGCTTCATTGGTCGTGTTGGTGGTACGATGGGAGTAGCCGTGACAGGCGTCCACCAATGTTGCTGGTGCCGATGGTTGTCTGTGTGGTGCCCTCGGGTGCTGGAGGTCAATCTTTGCGTGTTGCTGAGGTGAGCGGGTGCCCGGTGGCTCTGGTTCTTGTACTCTGGCGGAGACGAGATGTGATCAGCTGCACGAGGTCGGCGGAGGTTTTAATATTTTTTTGCTGAGAATAATCTTATTCCTCGAGGCTGGGGATTTCCCTGTCTGTCCTTGCAGTTGCCGATGTGGTGCTGTGGGCAGTTGAGGTGGTGGTGGGCAACGAATTGGTTAGTAGAGTGGAGAATGTGATGACGGCTATTGATGCTGCGTGACACCAACTGGTGAAATGTGGAGTGTCCGGAACTGAGGTAATGCATCCCTCGAAGCACTTCCTGCATGACCGGCAGTCACGAATATCTTCATCCTGCTGCAGGCATGCCGTAAGTCTTTTGTACAAATACCGATCTACATGGTTACTGTACATCAACAGGAACTCTTTAGGAATACATGCGAGTTCTTTTCCGTATCAGTGGCAGCGAGTGAGCATAGCCTCCCATAGGCCATGATCGCCGATATAATTTTCCGCCCACTGGGACAGCACACAAACATCTGTTGTTTGGTGATGCGAATTCTCCACGCGAAAAATTTACTTTGCAATTCAAGGCGAGCGAGTCGAGCAGTTAACGGTGATAGTAGTAGCAGGTGGACGATTGGATCCTGAGGATTTTTCTATGTTTGTATTTGCATGCAATAGAGGGGGGAAGGGTAGAATTTAGTGGAGGGCAGAGGCTCAGAAATGAGCGATATGTGTGCACTCTGATTGTAGATGCTGAAAACTTGAGTTACCAGAGCACTGTAATGTGTATAGCCAAAGTAATGGGGGATAGGGTGGTAAAAGCACCGTGAGGTTATGCAAAGGAATCAGAATTCCTGGGTCTTTTAAAATTCAGTTAAAGAAGTTTATCAAAAATCTTCCCGCTCCATTGCATGCAATTACTGATTCCTGCTTCTACCGATGTGACGACAGCCAAACCACCTGGGTCCACAAATGCATCGATTTCAGCACTGATGAGAGCATATCTGTGTCACTTTTGCTGCAAAGACATCTCCTTCAAGTTTACCGCATATCGACATGAAATTTATGGGTGTGGAGTGACTGATTTTCTTGTAAGAGTCTTTAGGTGGTGTGTGTTTTAAAGGTGTACACTGTACATCAACGAAAATGAATAATTTTTGGTAGTGTTCGTATAGTAATATATTTTGAAAAATAAATTCAAAAACGATATTTCTATTTTTAATTTTTTATTCAACCCTATTTTGTTACTACCCTGCTATGCATCTAAACTGACGATGTTAAAAACAAACACGATAATGTATACATTTATTAAAAAAGGTTTCCTAACCACTATACCAATAAATTGCCGNCGATGTTAAAAACAAACACGATAATGTATACATTTATTAAAAAAGGTTTCCTAACCACTATACCAATAAATTGCCGTAAGGCTTATTCATGCATATATTCTCAGAACTGGATATTATTATTGCAAACTGAATTTCATGAGCCTTGTCCTAAAAATTAAACAATTATTGTATTAATAAATGCCTATAAATATTCGTAGATAGCTCCTATGCTTACACAACCTGACTTGCGAATATGTGGTGGCTACTCCATAAATAGTCTTGGTTGGCTTCAAAAACCATGGCATAACTTTTTTTAAATATCATTAAATAGTAATGTGGATCTGAGCCTAGGAACATAATAGGATTTAAAATTCAGATCCAACTGACAAATAGGAATTCTTCATACATCGCTATAATGATTAATACAGTTTTTTTTTTAATTTTTTAAAAATGTTATATGTTATTTTTATTAATATTGCTCAGAATCAATGTGATTGTGGACATGTTCTAAGTTATAAATGCATTAGTTAAAGAAAAATAAAATATAAAAATAATTTATGAAAAAATTTAAGAACTACCCTTTATCGTTTGTACGCGTGACACAGTCGTTACGTCACGGTATGTTCCTTAGGGCGGAAGGGTCTGAAGTTTATTTCCACCTGCCTCCATGCAAAATTTTTTGTTACAATGTTTTCAGCTATAATATAAAATTGTACATTTTATGCTGTTTAAAATTTATAAATGTATTTTACTTTAAATATTCTTGTTCGATAAGTCATATTATAAATGTTTATATTTTCAGAGACTCTCAAATATATAAAAAAAAATCAATCAAATAAATTTAATTATTTATGGATGCGCTGATTCTTAGAAGGAGTATGGCTCCACGAGTCTATGCTTTTTCAAGGCTAGCAACCTGCCTACGTGCCTGCCCATGCAAGCTCGTTTCTCACGAGAGCAGTAAGTCGACAAGGGGGCAGAGGGAGGTTGATGCAATTTGCGAAGGCGAGGGTGAAGGCTTTCAGGTTCTTAGGCGATAGGATGAGAGAAATGCAATGTCTAGGGGAGAAGGGGCGTATATATTGGTCTGTCGAATCCTTCAGTACATTTCTGATACTTCGGACCCTGTATGGTGTGACTTTATACACAGACGTGACAAAAGTCGTGGGATAGCATTATGCAAATATACAGATGGCAGTAGTATCGCGTACAAAATGTATAAATGGGCAGGGCATTGGTTGTGCTCTCATTTGTTGTCATGTGATTCATGTAAAAAGGTTTCTGACGTGATTACAGCAGCACGACGGGAATTAACAGACGTAGAACGCGGAATGGTAGTTGGAGCTAGACGCATGGGACATTCAATTTCGGAAAGGGTTAGGGAATTCAACATTCCAAGATCCACAGTGTCAAGAGTGTGCCGAGAATACCTAATTTCAGGCATAACCTCCCATCATGGACAACACAGTGGCCGACCGCCTGCACTTAATGACCGAAATCAACGACGTGTGCGCAGAATGGTCAGTATTAACAGACAAGCAANAATCAACGACGTGTGCGCAGAATGGTCAGTATTAACAGACGAGCAACACTGCTTGAAATAACCGCAGGAATCAATGTGAGATGTAGGATGGACGTGTCCGTTAGGACAGTGCGGCGAACATAGGCTGTACTGGGCTATGCCAGCAGAAGACCGACTCGAGTGCCATTACTAACAGCACGACATCGCCTACAGTGCCTCTCCTGGGCTTGTGAGAGGCTTGTCCAACCATATCGGTTGGACCCTAGAGGACTAGAAAACTGTGGCTTGGTCAGATGAGTCCCGATTTTAGTTTGTAAGAGCTGATGGTAGGGTTCGAGTGTGACGCAGACCCAACAAATCCATGGACCCAAGTTTCTCAACAAGGAACTGTGCAAGCTGGTGGTGGCTCCATAATGGTGTGGGCTGTTTTTACATGGAATGCACTGGGTCCTCTGGTCCAACTGAACCTATCATTGACTGGAAAGGGTTATGTTCAGCTACTTGGAGACCACTTGCAGNCTGGGTCCTCTGGTCCAACTGAACCTATCATTGACTGGAAAGGGTTATGTTCAGCTACTTGGAGACCACTTGCAGGCATTCATGGACTTAATGTACCCCAAAAACGATGGAATTTTTATGGATGACAATGCGCCATGTCACCGGGCAACAACTGTTCGCGATTGGTTTAAAGAACATTCTTTACAATTCCAGAGAATGATTTGGCCACCAAGATCACCAGACATGAATCCCATCGAACATTTATGGGACATAATAGAGAAGTCTGTTCGTGCACAAACTCCTGCATCGGCAACAGTTTCGCATTTATGGACGTCTATAGAGGCAGCATGGCTCAATATTTTTGCAGGGGACTTCCAAAGACTTGTTGAGTCCATGCCACGTCGAGTTGCTGCAATTCGCCGGGCAAAAGGAGGTCCGACACGATATANTTCCAAAGACTTGTTGAGTCCATGCCACGTCGAGTTGCTGCAATTCGCCGGGCAAAAGGAGGTCCGACACGATATTAGGAGGTATACCATGATTTTTGTCGCCTAAGTGTATATCAATTGTCATTTTAGACACTTTTATCAAAGTAAACTATAAGAAAACTCAATGGATGGCGTTGGAGGGGTTTGAGTAGAGGGGTGGAGGTGTTTTCACAGGGAGCAGGTTGTGATCATAATTTGGGGTGACGGGACTGGTTAGTGTTTGGAAAGTATATAGTTGTGAGTGGTAGGGGCATACCTATGAAAACTATTATTACATTCTTGTGATTGGGTTACATAATGGTTATGACCTCACAATCATACTCGCCTTGAAAATATGAGTCTGGTGATATGCAACATTGTGTAAGGAATCCTTCAAATGTTAATTGTGACTTAAATTTAATTTATTTAATATTTTAATAATATGTATTTATTATAATTTTCTATTGACTCCTCAGTGTGGCTGATCTTCAGCCACGACGTGGATCCACTATGACACATTAAGGTGCAAGTGTTATCTTCAAACCTTTTTTTAAAATTCATGGGAGAAGGGGAGGAGAGGACATTTTTCAGACAAAAAAGGTATTTTATAATACCCAAATGCCTAATTTTGAATGAAGAAATAAGCAATTTTGAACAATTGAGTGGCCGTATTGTGACGACATCCATCATGTCATATACTGTAGTTCCTTGACTCCTCAGCCTGCAGCCTTTGCACTCGGACCTACGAAACATATCTAATCTCATATACCTCCCTCTTTATCATTGCAGAGTGTCAGTTAAGTGAGGTACCAGGCACATAATATTATCAAGTTCATTTCCGAGCTCAACAACTGGAGAAGAAGATATCGGACGGATGTTGTTGCCACAGAGTCCATGCAAGCCATTTATGTGTCATCTTTNTCAACAACTGGAGAAGAAGATATCGGACGGATGTTGTTGCCACAGAGTCCATGCAAGCCATTTATGTGTCATCTTTTATTTCATATCAATCTCATTTCTATCAATCCTAATCTTAAAAATTTCTGAACACAAAATAAATTACAAGGACGATTTTTCACATATTTATTATGAAATCTTGTGTCGTTGCCACTTTTGCAAATTCCCTGTAAGTCGGTTTTTCCCATATTGTATAGTGTTGATATTCTGATGTTGCTTGCTTTATTAACATTACNCAAATTCCCTGTAAGTCGGTTTTTCCCATATTGTATAGTGTTGATATTCTGATGTTGCTTGCTTTATTAACATTACTGCCTTTTCGTATCTCTTTACTGTGGTCGTTAGTGAATAAACATTATTACTACACAGCCGTGATTTGGCCACTATTNTGCCTTTTCGTATCTCTTTACTGTGGTCGTTAGTGAATAAACATTATTACTACACAGCCGTGATTTGGCCACTATTTTTGACATTTTTACTAGACATGTTTTTTATTTAGGCAACTAGGTTATTATATTTTATTTATTACCTTCTACGTTCGTTGTTTCATGTCGACGTGATTAACTCTTTTATTATCTGTTGTATGTATTTTAATAACTGCTAGAATTACCGTAGTGTGATATTATTTTGTTGTTTACTTGAATGAAAATAGTAATAATGTTCCGAAATTATTACCAAAATTCAAGAAATATTAAAAATAATTTTTTATTCTAATACAAATTTTGCAATTTCTGCTAGTCACTTTACAATTAATTAAGCTCTTTAGGAAACAGAATGAAAAAAAAAAAAAAAAAAAAAAAAAAAAAACACCGCTTCTCGTAACTGCAATGGGAAAAAATTTTGTGGCGGCCACAAAGGGCTGTGTTTGTATTTACACTGCAAAACCTCATTGTGAATACAAATTGTTTTGTAGCCACAACGAAAAACAATTTTAGTGGAAACAATCATTTACTGTAAACAACTAAAATATTTAGCCTGCAACGCCAATAATTAGGCAGGGTGAATAAAAAACACTTTGTGACCGCCTTAAAAGTTTTTTTTTTCCAGTTTGCGCACATTTAATATAAGCCCCTATTGGGATAAGTACAGTATCGTTGTTAGTGAAACACTGAAAATACTTATAAACCATAACGTCTGAAAGCAATTGCAACTTTCAAGTTGGCACCAAGTGATAGGATTCTTCTACCTTAATACTTTCTACATCCAGAAGAGTTAGTATAATAATTACCTGAATGACGCACCTATACTAAGGAATCAGGTGCAAAGCAATACCAACATATGCATGTGTTTTGAAGACACACAGCTGAAAGAGAGAAAATTCTAAGAAGGGCTTTCAATTTTTTTTTTCTTCCAGAAATTACTTGCTCTTTTTGAAACGGACCGTAGCTAACAGGCGACGGGAGTCAAAGATCTTCGGCCCATCAGTTCGTCGTCTCTTTCGCCGTGTTCCGTAAAACGAATCGCCATGATACGATCTCCTCGATGGTATCGGCGTCCGTCCCANCGTCGTCTCTTTCGCCGTGTTCCGTAAAACGAATCGCCATGATACGATCTCCTCGATGGTATCGGCGTCCGTCCCAATTTGTTGCCAGCATCGTCTGCGGCTGCTCTTACACGCGGCGCCCGTAACCGGCCGGGACATTTCTTCGATCGGTATTAAAAACGCAGGTGGCGCGAGGTGTGATAATTCCCTCCTCTGTGTCCCGTCGCCATTCCGAGAAATCCCCACCCATTACCCACCTGGGCACGTCCCGCCAAAGAGACACCCGAGAGCGCGAAAGCCCAGCCCGAGCCCCAGTATCTTCCTCGTTTCCGAGAACAACAAACTGTTGAAAGTGGCGGGTAGGGTCGCGCATAATGGTGCCTGGGGCGCTAAGGGTGTCTTCCACCCTTTCTTTACCAGCAAGCTGCGCTTCTAGTGCCGGCCACGTTAATTAAGGGGGTGGGGTTGCCGACAGAGCCACTTAAGCTTAGTTCACGATCGACTTCGCGTATGGTCTATTCTCGGTTTCTTCACACTTTTTGTAACACATTTTTGAGAAATCACATCTGATAATATCGTCTATCACAAGCGTTTTATACATCTGTNTTCACACTTTTTGTAACACATTTTTGAGAAATCACATCTGATAATATCGTCTATCACAAGCGTTTTATACATCTGTGAACAATAATATATCTTCTTTTTTTTATTAAACTGAGATTCTACTTATATTTCGTCTATAAATAATATAATTTATAGATAAAATACAAGGCACGTTGGTAATATCTAGTAATACATTTGTCTTATGCAAAATATTACTACACTGAGTGCGGTGCGTTGTCTTTTTTGGTGAAATAGAAGTCTGCATAGAACGTATACAACTATATATGGTTTAAGTGGATGTATTTGTACTATGCTCTACCAATCACATACGGCTAGAAATTAATTTTAATTTAATGAAGAAGTGATATGTTAGCAAACAAATAATGTGACATATTTCTTTAATAAGGAAAGAAAAATTAATACGCAAGATTTCTTTATAAATAATAAGTAGTATGATTTTTTTCGTTTTGGGATAACGGGATCTGGGATCGGAGATCGGACCTGTTCATGCTCTGTCATTCCGGTCACCCAGCGGCCATTGTTCCCTCAAAAGTACCTAAATTCCTTAAAAAATTCCCGTTATTCTCTTAAAAAAGCACTGATTACCCATATGCAAAAACGATCCCCCAAAAGGCAATTTTCATTTTCGAAACATCGGACAGATTTGGGTGGATCTTTAAGGGGCACAGCAGTGGTGACCTTATTGGTTTTATATGCATAAGGTGTGCTAAATCAATACAAGGAGTCCAGGGTCCGGATCAGAACTAATCATAAGTCGTCTTGGTTCTGTCAGCCATGTTGGTTCTGTCAACCATCTTGTCCGTCATAATGGATCCAGGTGACCTTGATATTTGACCTTCACCTCAGTAATTTTTTATCAGGGACCTAAAAATTTCAAAAAATCCCAAACAATCGTAAACAGTCAAAGGTCACTAAGGTCAAGGTCAAAGGTCAGAGTTACCTGGATTTGATATGGGTGGACAAGATGACTGGCGTGGCCAAGATGGCTGATTTTTAGGTCTGATCCCAGACCCTGAACTCCTTGTATCGATTTAGCATACCCTATGCCTATTAAACTAATATGGCTGCCACTGCTCTGCCCTCGGAAACACTCCTCCCAAATCTGCCCAATGAATTGAAAACTACCTTTCGTGGGATCATTTTGTAGCTGGGGCCATCGGTGTTTTTGAGGGGANGTTTTGTAGCTGGGGACATCGGTGTTTTTGAGGGGAAAACGGGTAGTTTTTTTTTAGGGAAAAAAGTAATTTGAGTGAAAAAAGGAAATCAGGAAGATAAAAATAAAATTTTGAGGGAAATTTAATCGATTTTGAGGTAAAAAAAAAGGGATATATTTAGGCATAATGGCCGCCGGGGGATGGTATGACCGAGCATGAACAGCTCCGATATCCGATCCTAGATCCCGTTGTCCCAAAACGAAGATAATCATACTTATATAATAATTTCAAATCAAAGCACTATGTTTCTACATATTCTTATTTTCCCCTGAAATTCTATCAGCTAAAGGCCTTAAGTACACAACACGAGATAAATATAGACCATTTTGTACACATCCACACGTCAAGGATGTTCCTAACAGACACGTATATGCTGACCATAACCTCTTTCATTCTTATACGAACACGTTTATTACTTACACGTTTGTTCCATCACGTGAACCGAGCCTTACTATCCTACCTTCCAACCCGTTCCCAAAGTCTCTGTGTGAAGGCGCGCGCGGATCGCCACACACCGATACGGAATGCGACAAAACGCAGGCCGCCTCCTCCCAGACATTATTACTCGTGATAGAGACATTTCCTGCGGGACGGACCTGTCCCTGCCCACAAATTTCACACCCCAATTACCTCGCCGCGTCACCGTGAGATATGCTACCCCTTCCTCGCGCTCCTTCCTTTCTATTATGCTCTATAGCTTCAAACAATCCTACCGCCCGTCACCCCTCGCCACCAAACCCCCTTTTCCTGCCCCACATCACTACAGAAACGTAATTACAGTTGTACCTCGGGAGGAAACAAAAAGCATTAACACCACTCCCTGCCCCCAACTCGCCCCTAATTTTTTTTTTTACTTCCACGGGCAACCGCCATCACGCCCATTTCTTTAATTTTCTTTAATTAACGCCGGGGTAAGGGAGAATACGAGCGGGTAATTAATAGTTTTATTAGTTTTTAATCTACCGCTGACTTCGACTATTGTGTGTGCTAGCCTCTAATTTACTTCGGTGTCAAAAGAGGATTTTTGGTATGCATTACCTACGGTTTCCCGTCGCTTCGTAGACAGCTCTGGCTTCGTAGAAGAGGGCATACTCTTGTTCAGATATTGTAGTCCTTTATTTTCTTAGGTTGAAAGTAAACGTGATCTGAAAGTTAGTTACGTCCCGTCAGCCTTACGTGATATTTAATTCATTATGGAAACACGCCGTGTGGGTTTTCTGCAAATAGGTTATACACATTAATTACAACTTCGAGTGTTCTGAAGAACGTAGCGTGCAACTTAAAAACACACCATAAAAATGGGTTTGTTCCATACGAAATATAACATTTTTCTATGAAACGAGAACAGTAATAATTACTTCTTGGTGAAATTATTTCACTTAAATTTTGGCATTTTTGGCACAGTGAACAACACTTATCGTATGCAAAATACATATAACACAATTTATTTTGTACTAACGTAAACAGCTTTTTTTTTAACATCTGACATAGTGTAAATGTTTTCATACCTGAACATGTTTTAAGTCCTGTTTGACCGTGGCATAAGTTTGGTTTAAGGTATTTGGTTTCTTTTTATGAAAATATACACGAATATTGGCACTCATTAAATTATACATTGCTAAACGAGTTTTTCAACTATTTTAAAGATTATCGACTTCTAAACTGCAAATACATTACGCATTTTATTATTTGCTCATGCCAGTAATTAAATGGTAAAGTTGACTCGAACAACTGAAAAAATACGTTGTACAACCAGAAGTTAACATTAATATAGGCAAATTAAGGGAATTTCCAAATGAAAACCACTTTAAATGGGAATTTTATACAGCGCTAACGATTTCAAGCATAATACGTATCTACAGAAGAGTAAGACATTGGTCGAAATTACGCAATTTGAACGCCTTTGTAAGTGGAGTAATAGCATGTATAAGATCAAAAAATTATTCATTCGTACGGCGAGATCGTCTGTGGGAAAACGCGCTGTGATCTCTTTCACGAGATAACGTGGATTTAGATATTTTGTGATGTTTATCAGTTAAACGACGCTTTGGAGTGTTTTTTTTTTGTTCAAGATTCTCCTCGCTCGAAGAAAAAGTATTCCAATCTTATCTAAAATCTCATGAGTTTCTTAGCAAGGAGTACTTCCTGAATGACGTTATGTTTTGTTTTCCCTTGTTAGCTCAAAACCACAAGAATTTCCACAACACGGTAATAACCAATTATATTTTGTGAGAAGATGAAATGCTTCCTCGGATATAAAAATAAAGACCAGAAATACGAGGAATAAACTCTAATAGCAGAACGCCTAATGTTACATTAACCTAAGTCGTTTGAGATTAGGTTATTTTACTTTTATGCATGTTGTGAGTTTCGAATTTCCGTTAAAAATTATTTCGTAAATTTTAATTGGCTTTAAATAACCCGTAATGCACCTTGTGGTGATCTCAGAAACATGTTCATATTTCCTTACATTAAATAACGAGGAAAAATTATTGCCGTTTTATTCATTGATCTAAATTGGTTTGTGTTTTGTCAATTCTCGGTTTCGATATCGCCGAATACTTGGTGTATGTTCAGAACGAAGAACAGTTTAGTTGATAAAGGTTTGTAACGCGTACTTCTATTTGCCGGTACAAACACGTAAACAAACGACCCCATACACATTAATTCAATGTAGCAAGGTTGAAACATAGTAGTACATAATCATGGGTATGCTATTAGTTGTTCTGCACCGCACTTCTCATAAACGATCCTGACGCAGAAACTCCAAACACCAGTGAGATACCAGTGTCCGGTGTTCCGCGAAGCCTGTGACCATTCACTATGTCGGCTCNTTCATATTTCCTTACATTAAATAACGAGGAAAAATTATTGCCGTTTTATTCATTGATCTAAATTGGTTTGTGTTTGTCAATTCTCGGTTTCGATATCGCCGAATACTTGGTGTATGTTCAGAACGAAGAACAGTTTAGTTGATAAAGGNAATATAAAATGGGAAACAAAGAGGCCGAGCCAAAATTCCTGTTACAGTACCTTTGGATCTGGTTGTGTAGGCGTGGCACCAATATAAAATGGAAAACAAAGAGGCCGAGCCAAAATTCCTGTTACAGTACCTTTGGATCTGGTTGTGTAGGCGTGACACCAATATAAAATGGGAAACAAAGAGGCCGAGCCAAAATTCCTGCTACAGTACCTTTGGATCTGGTTGTGTAGGCGTGACACCAATATAAAATGGGAAACAAAGAGGCCGATCCAAAATTCCTTCTACAGTACCTTTGGATCTGGTTGTGTAGGCGTGACACCAATATAAAATGGGAAACAAAGAGGCCAAGTCAAAATTCCTGCTACAGTACATTTGGATCTGGTTGTGTAGGCGTGACACCAATATAAAATGGGAAACAAAGAGGCCGAGCCAAAATTCCTCTTACAGTACCTTTACACGATAAATAATTATTGTTATAAACATCATTTAAGCAAAATGTGATTTAGAGCATAAAGCAAGGTGGTTCATAAAGAAAGTAGAACTTACATTCGTGTGACCAATATGAGTTTTAATGAAAGTGAAACAACATATAACAATAATAAAATATTTTAATTGTGTAACAACAGTAACAAAGGCTTGATTTATTGTTATTTGAACAACGACAAACTGCTGTAATAAAAAAATAGGTCTTTTTCATTAATAAAATTATCATTAATTTGTCGGGATTCCTAAATAAAAAATTAAAATTCAGAATTACTAAATATGTCGAGCCATAAAAAAAATTGGAGATAACGTCCTTTTTTTAAATATTGGTTCAGTGCAAAATATGTTTATTAACCAAACTGAGACTTGATTGCTGTATATTTAAAAGATTCATGCACATGCCGAACATTATCNAGTGAAACAACATATAACAATAATAAAATATTTTAATTGTGTAACAACAGTAACAAAGGCTTGATTTATTGTTATCTGAACAACGACAAACTGCTGTAATACAAAAATAGGTCTTTTTCATTAATAAAATTATCATTAATTTGTCGGGATTCCTAAATAAAAAATTAAAATTCAGAATTACTAAATATGTCGAGCCATAAAAAAAATTGGAGATAACGTCCTTTTTTTAAATATTGGTTCAGTCCAAAATATGTTTATTAACCAAACTGAGACTTGATTGCTGTATATTTAAAAGATTCATGCACATGCCGAACATTATCGGAAAATTGCTGTACTTTTCTGAGACGTTTCCCACCGTCGTGGACATCTCCCTTGCCAACGTCAGCATTGGTGTTACGTCATCGTAAAATCAGCCTCAAGAAGATGCAATGCGACTTCAAAAANCTCCCTTGCCAACGTCAGCATTGGTGTTACGTCATCGTAAAATCAGCCTCAAGAAGATGCAATGCGACTTCAAAAAATCTGCCACGCCTCGGCAGTAAGGTACTGAAATGGCCTCAACACAGGTCGACCGCTGTAAATACAGAAAGTANAAAAATCTGCCACGCCTCGGCAGTAAGGTACTGAAATGGCCTCAACACAGGTCGACCGCTGTAAATACAGAAAGTAATGCATAAAATAACGATGCAAGGATAAAATAATACTTGACTGAGGTGACGATCAGAAAGCAGGACAAGAAACACTCACACAAAGCAATAAATCTCAGAAGATAATTTTTATTTCATGTATAACTGTACGCAATCTTTTTTTTTACGAAACTCTAATATTTAATTTATTTGTTGGTTTTGCTAAATTAATGAATGTGGCAGGTACGTGAGATTGCGTCTCATATTGCTTTTCTGATCAGTGAAAATCACGAATGTGGCAAATGTGCGCCTTTAAATCTTTAACGCGAGCACGTTATATAAAATGAGTACTCGAATGTATCAGATTCGATTTTGGGATTACTATCAGTTTACATTTGAAAAAAAAAAAAATTTAGGGCAATAACATTAAACAAACGTTAATCAGTGGCCAAAAAAATACAGTTTTTGACAGTATTATGAAGGAAGATATTGCAAACGGCATCTTACGTAGTTCAAACATGCTTTTCTAGAAGTGCTTTTCTATAAGACAGTGCGGACGTTACGTTAGAAACACTGAAGAAGTGTGAAGAAATGAGAATTGGGTTCCAAAACGAGACACACTTAACAAGGAAAGCATGCCCCTTTCAATAACCTTTCAGAGAAAAGGTTGGTCACTTGAAACGTCACATTCCGTCAACTACCAGACAGAAGATCACAAAGAAGTATCTAACATCTATTTTTAAATATTTCAATAATGCACAATGAGTCAGAGGCAAATACTAAATAAGGAAATTTGCCATAAGTGCCTCGTTAAAAATATACCTATTTTTAATGTTTATAATTTTTGAAATTTTTTACCAAAGAAGGATCTGCGTCTGAAATGCCCAGTTTATGATTGGCATGCAGAATATGAAGAGCAAATGAGAACACGAAATACATTATTAGAAATCAGATATTATTCGTCAGGAACACAAGGAAAACATATTGGCAGGAAATGATGACGGAAATATTGACATTAAATTTTTATACCCAGCCGGTTAAGTATTTGTAAATGACCGTGTGAACAAATATTTAACTCCAGAAAGCTAGCGGTTTATGACGTGACGTATTGCAACATGGGCAACCAAGATGGGTGTGTTATTTATGGAACAAACTTGAAGAGCGACCAGGAGCTATTGACGTTGCGTCTTGCTTTTATGAACATCAGCGAAATTCGAACATTCTTCTACCCTCTACCACATCTGTTTGACANTTGACGTTGCGTCTTGCTTTTATGAACATCAGCGAAATTCGAACATTCTTCTACCCTCTACCACATCTGTTTGACGCAGATAGGGTAGAGCGAAGAAGATCCACCACATCTGTTTGACACAGATGGGGTAGAGCGAAGAAGAATGTTATTTTTCGTCGTTGTGCATTACATGTTGTCATAATCATCCAGGATTCGACTAAATTAAATGAAAGCGCTTTGAAAAGGACAAACTCAAGTGGACCGTGACTACATTCACCAGAAAATTGGAAAAAAAAGTCGAAGAATATCTTGGTTGTGTATCTGAGGGGTGTGCCAAAATAATTCCAATATTCGGAAACAGCCTTCTCCAATTTATTGCAAACTTTACATGAAATTACGATTTTCTTAATTTTAAAATGAACTAAAACCATAAAAAAATATTATTTCACCAATTTCCTAAAACACTACGAAAAATCTAAGCCTCTATCGCTGTTCTATAAAACAAATGTCTACCAAATGCAAGCAAAGAGGACAACAGACCGACCGCAAGAACATATGCACTAACACAACGTATGCCAAAAGGAAATTCGCAATACCATGAGGGACAAGTCNAAAATGAACTAAAACCATAAAAAAATATTATTTCACCAATTTCCTAAAACACTACGAAAAATCTAAGCCTCTATCACTGTTCTATAAAACAAATGTCTACCAACTGCAAGCAAAGAGGACAACAGACCGACCGCAAGAACATATGCACTAACACAACGTATGCCAAAAGGAAATTCGCAATACCATGAGGGACAAGTCGTTCATTCCACGAGGACATCATGCAAATTGGAAAGCGATGCAACGCTACAACCAGGCAATGATGAATGGGAAGAAGAATTCACATGTCTTTCTGCTGAGGATTTTAGTTTTCCGTAGTAAAATTGTATTACAATTTTTTACTGAACTTCATACACTAGCGAGCAAAATCTAAGGAACGAATAAACAGACCTGGCAGATGTACCAATCAGAAGCTCGAACAAGGTGCGGCACGACAAGATATGCGCACATAAGCAGCATGATGAGCTGTGGACTTGTCTATAAACCTGGCCAAACCAAGTTAATGTAAATGCTTTGCTGAGTTGCAGATTTCCGCGCCTTCTACTTTTATACTTATCTTTTTTTAGTATGATATTATTATATTTGCAGATAATTTATTCTCCCTCGTGAAAAGGGCGAAAAATTATCTGAACTAAAATTATAATTTTTATCGACCATGTACGTAATCAAATAAATAAATTCTCTCGTTCTTTCCATTATATAGCGTTTACAGGTTTCAGAGACTTTTTGAGAACTGCATAATCTCCATACAAGTGGACACATGTGTGTTATCAATATAAACTAAAAAGATGTAGTTCTTTAGCAAAATAATTACATCGCAGTTTAGTACTGTTTACTAATTTATGAAATCTTTTTATTTTGAAATTTATAATAAACACTTAATTTTCACTCAGGTGACACACTGAACCCATTGTAAATTATTAATGTTTTCCACATTTTATCAGAATTCATTATTTAAAGTGCCATAGCTCACGTAGCACCGGACACAAGTAATCCGCAAAGTAAAAATAATAAGTCAAAATTTTAATTAACTATATCACTGCACATTTAGTAATAATGTCGAGCACACACATTTCTCAGTATATTTTGTAAGAAAAATAACAGAGTTAATATACAAAAAATTATAGTTTTACAATTTGCTGCACGGAATTTAATATTTTTTTACAAAGAAATGTAAATTTTGACGTGTTTTTAACGAAATTAGCTTTTACAAGAAACCGTTAATGTTACGGGAGCTAGGTGTCTGAAAATTTGTTTTATTTTACGTATTTCTCGCATTAAATTAATACATTACCGTTTGATGTTTCATAAGCCTGTTAATTTTATTTTTAAGAAGTTTGCCACGACGATGTCGCCACATACCCCGTCAATTTAACAACTAAAAAAAATAAGTGAAAATGACTTAACTTTTGTGACTTGTTTAATGTAATATAACACTTCGTCTGAAAACATCTAGGCTTATATTTAATACATTTCAAGTGGTCTAAATATAATAGTTTACTGAATACTTATTTCACAACAGAGTTATAAAAATATATTAAAATAATTTCTTATGGATAGTAAACTTTTCTTTACATCAGTGAAGCTATAAATATGTTTGGTTCTTTAAGATGCGTACACAATATATGCATATTAAAAATATTAATGCTCCGGTTTTTTAAGTAGGTTATACTTTTAGTTTCTTAATGATTGTTATCCTAAAACGTTCCTCAGATCGGGTTATAGGGTAACAGATTCAAATGAATTTAATTTATGAGTGTGTATATATATTTATATAAAGAGGGAGAGAGGGAGAGAGTGTGAGAGAGAGAGATAAAGAGGGAGCGACAAGCTCCGATCCGCAAATTCAAGTGTCATCATCCGACCAAAAAAAACACCATTTCACTACTACCCTTGCGCAGTAATTTGGACTGATAATTTTAACGGTACCAATAAAATATGTTGCCGACAGTGCCGACTATAAATATTTTAATATTTCAATAGATAACGTTTAAATTAACAAATAGTATACAAAAAAACTATGTTAAAACAATATTTTTACGGTGTACTATTTCTTATTAGACGTTGCCAACACATGGCTGCCCTCACAGTTTTTAATTCCTATTCAATACGAATTAAACATTACATGTTATAAAACACACTTAGTTAAAGTTTATTTTTTTAAAATATATAATACTTTAAAGTTAATCACAATCTTACATATTTATGGTAAACAACTGTTTGGCATGTTACTTCTTGCGTAATTTTTCAAAGCTTTGTTTCAAATCATCCGCAGAAACTGTGAATGGACTACAACTTAATTATCAGTTTTCAAAACTGCATATTCATTTAACATTAATAAATCATAGCATTATAATTGCCAGTCTCTTGTTAACTCCTTCAAACTCAGCTCTGTCTCCGAGGAGATAATAAACACCGCAGCACTCCTATTTGCTGTTCATGTAAAGTAAGCAATTTTGAGGTCCTAGTTTCTCTCTTTCCTTGCAGCCATTTTTTTTATCCTTTAACCACCTCTTTGAATAAATTATTGCAGTGTAATAATAAACACAGTTTGTGTATTCCACAGCATTCGGAAGTTAACGCCTAAGGCTAAAATAAAATATATTTATTGAGGATTATTCAAAATGACCGGGCTTTCAAAAGTGCTCAGTTAACCGTGAATAGCCTACACGGACGCACATTGACAACTACTGTCAGTTACTCAGGCACACACGTCGTCGTCGTCCACGCTGTCAGTTACCGCCATTGCACGCCGAAGCCACACGATCACTCGCCAGCTACCGCCATCCACACACTTCCAAGGCTACAAATGCGGTATTTATAACTAGTCTATTATTTTTAACTACTCCGCACTTGCGCACGTCGAGAGAGGACTCGGTGCGTTATATATATGTTCCTGAAGAGTTGATGAAATCCACGACCTCCTGGACGGTGTTAGTCGCCGCCAGGTGTCTATAACATGTGCGTTTCACCTGTATCACATAGATCGCTCTCCCTCCTTTCAAATTCGAAACATGTCCACTTCTGGACTCGTCTCCTTCCGTTTGAATGAGAAACCCAAGCTCCTGAGTAACGGCCTGAGTAACTCAACACAACCAAAATCAAAATTAAACTTTTTTCAGCTAAAATTCTCAAATAAATAATGAACTTTTTTTTTTTTACTTTTGCTTATGGGTTTCCATTGATTTTTTTGTTTATCAAACATAAATGCAAATATGAAAAAGTATGATATAATAGTTTATATATATTCGTGGTGAAATTTTCATCTTCGAAACTCCCATATCTTTTTTTTTCTAGTGGAAATTCTGATACGTATTAGAAAATTTTTGATATTTTAACTTTTCATACTTTCCTTGAAATATATGAAACGAAATTAAAATAAAGCAGATGCTAACAAAACTTTTGCAAAATGGCAATTTCAGGATTATCGTTACTTGCAAAACAGAGAATTGCCTTCATTATTTTTTTTGCCATCTTCTGTTGTCATTCTTTTTATTTACTTCTTTTTTACTCGGAGTTGTAAAATATGGCCATTATTTTCGCTGCCTTCTACGTATATAAAGAAATACCCGATGTCCCTAATTGATGTCTACACTATTTATATGTTACTAACAGAGAAACTATTCAAGACGATATCATCGAACAGCGTTGCCTATTTGGCTTTATAAGAATAACGTCGAGAGTGCGTGGGCGTGTGAAGCAGTTTTACTGTTGTCGGTACTGTTTACAGCCGCGAGCGGCAGGACCTCAATCGTAGAGGGAATGACGGATGTGACAAAGTTTCCTTTTGAGCAACGTAAAGTGGGGTTCAATGTATCGCTGGGAAAAATCAGAAAACGATTGAGTTGCAGAGACGATGGAGAACAGAGTTCGATGCTGTGCCACCATCGCCTGTTAACCATGACACGATTATGTGACACGTTTAAGAGTGACGGAACTGTGCGTAATGTTAATATAGGTTCATGCGGCAGAAAGAGAATGAAAACAGACGAAGGAAGCGCGGGGACTTGTGTTGCGACCATTCACACGTTCCCCTGGGAAGTCGAAGTCCGTAAGGCAAGCTGTCCGCGAGTCAGATGTNCGGGCGTGTGAAGCAGTTTTACTGTTGTCGGTACTGTTTACAGCCGCGAGCGGCAGGACCTCAATCGTAGAGGGAATGACGGATGTGACAAAGTTTCCTTTTGAGCAACGTAAAGTGGGGTTCAAAGTATCGCTGGGAAAAATCAGAAAACGATTGAGTTGCAGAGACGATGGAGAACAGAGTTCGATGCTGTGCCACCATCGCCTGTTAACCATGACACGATTATGTGACACGTTTAAGAGGGACGGAACTGTGCGTAATGTTAATATAGGTTCATGCGGCAGAAAGAGAATAAAAACAGACGAAGGAAGCGCGGGGACTTGTGTTGCGACCATTCACACGTTCCCCTGGGAAGTCGAAGTCCTTAAGGCAAGCTGTCCGCGAGTCAGATGTCAATATCCACCGCTTTGCATCGCCGGAGCAAGCTCCTCAGCGCGAGGGTAGTACAAGCCCTGGGAAGCGCCCTTGTCCAACCTATTGTCTTTCATTTGAAACGCAGTGGAAAAAAGAGGCTAACCCCCTCTCTCCCTAGGCCCCCATAAAATTGTCTACCTGAGCCTGGCTCGCGTGATTTTAGGGCAAGCCGAGTCTCCACCCAACAAGCCCTGGTTCCCAATAANCCCCATAAAATTGTCTACCTGAGCCTGGCTCGCGTGATTTTAGGGCAAGCCGAGTCTCCACCCAACAAGCCCTGGTTCCCAATAATATCTCATCTACCTCCGACTCTTCCTGCACAGAGATCGTAGCAGTGAGTCCGTTACCTAGTTTTGTCCCTTTTCATGCAGTATTTTGAAGAATGTAGGTTTAGTTATAGACTGGACGNGCGCCCTTGTCCAACCTATTGTCTTTCATTTGAAACGCAGTGGAAAAAAGAGGCTAACCCCCTCTCTCCCTAGGCATCCATAAAATTGTCTACCTGAGCCTGGCTCGCGTGATTTTAGGGCAAGCCGAGTCTCCACCCAACAAGCCCTGGTTCCCAATAATATCTCATCTACCTCCGACTCTTCCTGCACAGAGATCGTATCAGTGAGTCCGTTACCTAGTTTTGTCCCTTTTCATGCAGTATTTTGAAGAATGTAGGTTTAGTTATAGACTGGACGNCAGTGAGTCCGTTACCTAGTTTTGTCCCTTTTCATGCAGTATTTTGAAGAATGTAGGTTTAGTTATAGACTGGACGAGGTTTTATTTAAAACCCCCTGCCAGTCTTTTATCGTTGAAAGTGGTTTCTAAGTCTGAAGAGTTCCGTGAATTTATTCGCGTAAGGTATGGGTAAAGACGTTGCCTGCGATAAGATGAGATGGTAATGATTGTGATCATGAGATGCTACTTATCAATATGTGGTGTTGTAGATGTCAATATATCAAGTGTTCATTGCATTTAGAAGCAAGTAAAGCAGAGGTGGCAAAATCCCCACGTTACTTCATGCTACGAATGAAGACAACCCATATAGGCGTGACGAATTTTGTGAGTGGTCTGTGAACACGTGCAAAGGGAACTAGCATTTTACCGACGTGATTGTTTTGTCCGATGAGGTAGCCTTTAAATTGAATAGAACTGTCAACCTCCACAACTGTGTCTACCGGGCCGATAAAAATACTCATATTGCNAGGTAGCCTTTAAATTGAATAGAACTGTCAACCTCCACAACTGTGTCTACCGGGCCGATAAAAATACTCATATTGCGTTAGAGCAAGTAGTTATTCTCCCTGGATTAACAGAGTGGTAAACTATGTCGGCCAGAAGACTTCTGGGCCAATTCTTCTTTGACGGTACAGTGGCAGGTGAATGCTACCATAACATAGCGCAGGAAAAATTGTGCTAGCTGTTTACCAACTCAACTCAAATGACGATCGCTTTTTCCAGCAGGACGGTGAAACACCGTATTACCACCAAGATGTACCGTCGCTCCTGGATGAAACATTTGTTGAGGGGTGAGTAGGCCAAAGAAGAATAGTTTAGTACTGACTCAAATATCTAGATATAACGGCGTTTGATCTCTTTGATAACTCTGAAGAACACTGTGCCCACCACATAGTCGCCTGAAAAAAAATCAGTCGCGTTTCCTTTATTTCAGAAATTTTTGGAAAATTTTTTAAAACCTTTTCCTTGAAAATCCACAACACCTTAATTCACTAATAATCTTGTATACAAATAGGATAATTATTTTACTAACAAAGAGCTTCAACAATTTTTTTTTTTTTTTTTTCGATTTAGCTATATTCTTTGTAATATAAGCATTAGCCACACTTCACATTTGTTACACAAAATTAAACAAATTGACATTAGAGTAAAAAAATGCATAAATAGAAAGTTTTGTGTTTTTTCAGTAAGCTTATAATATCTTTCGTTAATATTTTGTGGCATATTTGCTTCAAATTTCCAAAAAAAAATCTGTCTCTGTAGATGGGTCTTCACAATAGTTTAATAGCAAGATCTATGAGAAATTTTTTTTTTTACAAATGTTGTACTAATGTGAAATACGAGGTATGTTTTTTATCAAAAGAAAATATATTTATTTTGTAATTTTTTTAGCGAGCAAAGACGCACTTTCAAATTTATGGAAGTTCTCTTATATAATAATTTTTTTAAGCTACTTTCCTTCGGAAATATGGGCTTATGCAAACTTACTGATATCTTTCGGATATGTATGAGAACCCCGTCCCTTCCCCTAATAACTTTTAAACCAACTAATAAAATGTTCTCCAAATTCGGTCCACGTAAAGTATTTGGTAAGAACATCCACCTTTTATAGTTTTCTGCCGTGACATGTGCTTGTTTTAAAAATGCTGGAAATTTGATATTAATGGTGCCATTTCATATTTCGGTAAGCCTTGAACTAATTTAGATAAAATTTTTTATGTTAAAATTTTTCGTGTAATTATTTAATTATCGGCCCTACATTTTGGAAGATAGTACTACACGACAATATTATGTTATTACATAATATCTCGGAAACTGACGAGCATTATNCCCTACATTTTGGAAGATAGTACTACACGACAATATTATGTTATTACATAATATCTCGGAAACTGACGAGCATTATACCACTAAATTTCGTAGGTTACCAATACTATGGTAGACCACAATATCATATTATTACTTAAATTAAAAACTAANTATACCACTAAATTTCGTAGGTTACCAATACTATGGTAGACCACAATATCATATTATTACTTAAATTAAAAACTAATTTTTTTCCAACATGACAGCTATATAAATATTTTATGTAAATTTGGTGTATAAACCACAGCGTTTAACAAATTTATTTACCTAACTTGGTACGTTGAAAGTATCAACTATATTTAAATGCGTTAATGCATAGCATATTTGGTCTACCATTTTATAAGATAGCATCATATGAACAAATAAAGTTTTTATATTATATCTANATACCATTTTGTAAGATAGCATCATATGAACAAATAAAGTTTTTGTATCATATCTAGGGAAACATTCTACAGATGCCTACCAAATTTGGCTGACAATAAATACTTATGTAAGACATTTGAGTGATATGATTTCTAAGTGTTTTATTATATTATATTTAGTATTTTTATTTTTAAACTGGCGGTAATATAAACATTTTGATTACTACATATGCAACATCCATGAAACGATGCAACCAATTTCCACCAAACCTTGTATTCTAGCACTAACCTATATTACAACCATAATGTGTCTTTACAGACAATCTTCTTACCACAATTTTGTAATATAGCTACACTTTACGCCATATCTCGATAAAAAATCAACCGATTCCCACCAAATTTTGGCAAGCAAGTATTACTAATGTAGGCCAGGTAAAATGATGTGTTTAATGCGACTTTGAAATTTATTTTGAAAATAACAGCAATTTTTATTTCAACACCCTCATTCCTTATATATTGGTTTTAGATAAGTGCCTAATAGATTCTAGTTAAGGGTATTCAAAATCATTTTTCAATTCAGGATCTTGTTTGAACAAGCAGCTGACTGATACCTTACATGATACTACATAGTATAGAAACTTAACCAAAAAATTTTTAATGAGACACGCTCTTTTGTGTTTTGTACACCATTACTGTCAGGTTTAAACTATTAAGAAATTAGCAATTAAAATAACTTTTTCCACACATTTACTAGCGTCACTATTTCCATATTCTTCAAATGAATTTATAGGCAGTTAAATTATGCATTGGAATACGTACAAGAAACTGTCGCCTGAGGTGTGAATTCGACCATACAGCGCCTGATGAAAAAGCTTGTAACTGCAAGAAGTTACCAGTATAACTAATGTGCCTACTTTCTTCTGCGTATGCATGCGAGTATATAAAGTAGGCCCTAATATATAACCAAGATATAAGGAATGAGGGTGTTGAAATAAAAATTGCCGTTATTTTCAAAATAAATTTCAAAGTCGCATAAAACACATCATTTTACATGGCCTACATTAGTAATTATATATTAGTAATTAAAAGATTTCTTTAGGTTCTTTTAAAAAATGATATTTTCTCATACACAATACTTATTTAAGTATTACTAGAAGTATATCTATAATTACATTGTAAATATATATATTTTTTTTTAATTGTACATACTTTGAAAAATTTAATCGCCACTGGCAAGGCATGTTTCCTTCAACTATTAAGTACTGTTCAATTTTATAGTGTACGCGGTTCGTCGTTTAGTGGAAATCGCGCATAAAAGAGCACAATAAAAATTATTGGATGTATTTCATCAACAATACGTGTTGGTTTAAGGGAAGGAAATACATTTTTCTACCTATTTATTTAGTAACATCCAATTAAACTAGAAACCAACTGAACACCTCGGCGTAAAAACCTCCGACGTAGGAGTGTTCGACAAGTGCTTTGCTCGGAAGCAGCGCCCGCACCTATCCAATGTAGTTGTTCGTCGCAGCTGAGACGAAGCCATCTCGCAAATGAAGTAAGGGACGGCCAAAGCGCGTGCCAGTCATATCTCCACGCCGCCAAGTCCCGGACTCGAGGGGTGACTCAGAAACTGGGGCCGCAGATCGGATTAAAAATAGTTCCGTTTCCATTACACCCACCTGAGCTCTTGCCCTCCATCCGCTTACAGCAACGCCGTAGCGGATTTCCGGGGAGTGGCAATTGTTTCGCCAGCCGCATCTTCCCTGCCCCTCTCCGCCTCGTCGAGACGAAAACGTAATTTGCATATGGCGTGGTGTACCTAGTGGTGTGTGTGCGTGTGCGTGTGAGTATACACACAATACCTCCCTTGCACCCGTCACGAGATTACTCGGCGGGGGTAATAACATCTGTTTACCTTGTCCCGACGGGTAATTTTGTTCGCGTTGGGGGGTTGCGGGCCGGAGAAAGGGGAGAATGGGAATTGGTAGGGGAGAAGAACTGAGCCGGGCTAAGGCGCTGCGATGTAAATTCCTAGGCTGGTTTGTCCCTGGGGCGGGCCAGGGAAGAGAGACCCAAATTGCCACCACGTAGAC
>NQII01002139.1:93722-183482 GCA_002778355.1 Clitarchus hookeri
GAGTGTTGTTCTGGTCCGAGCCCGCAGGCGACCGCCAGGGTGATTAGCATACCTTACAGATACTGTTCTCCGGCACACACACATGCACACACGGACGGAATCACACTCCCCCATCTTCCGCTCCCTACAGCTCCCATCCACCGCCGAGGGAATGGCCACTGTTTTCGTTAGTACGTCGGGCAAGTGAGTAGGAGAGCGGTGCGGCCGAGGGAAGACCCTTTTCCCTGACTCCTCCGCGGGTCCATGTCGAGCGGAAAAAAATTAACGCGCACGATCTATGAAGCTGCGTTCTCTCGCAACTCCGACGGACCCCAGCGCGCAGGGAGAAATGTTTTATTCATGCCTTCCGTGCGACTAATACTATTAGCAGCGACAAGACGGTGAAATCCGAGGACGTCCCCCCCCCAACCTACCATTACCCTCCCCAGAGCTGATGTGCGCACGCCGCCGGTTAATGAGCTTCATTACAGACTCGGGCTGGTCCTGTGGAGGGGGGAAAAGGGACGGAGATTCAGTCGAAAATATTTAATTATGTGGCGTATTCCGTGGCCGAGGCGCCGAGTAACGAAGCGGTAAAACGCTGATGCTATGCGCCCGGAACGTCGTGCTGGAATCTGCGAGGCTCTCGTTCGTCTGAGCGCGAAGAAGCTCTTCAATACGGTNCTATGCGCCCGGAACGTCGTGCTGGAATCTGCGAGGCTCTCGTTCGTCTGAGCGCGAAGAAGCTCTTCAATACGGTTCGGGAATGTCTGTTTGCATATTGTCTTACTGGCACGCTTTCAAGGTGACCAACTTCGAGAACTCGATATACATCGAACTTGGAGGAGTTTTACTTTTCAAAGAAGACGCAGTTAAATCAGATACATGCTATTCACGGTAAAGTGAGCACTTTTGAAAACCCTGTTATTTTTAATAATAGTCAATAAATATATTTTATTTTAGCCTTTAACGTTCACTTCCGAGTGCAGTGGAATACACACACTGTGTTCATTACTTACATGAAAATACTTACGTGTTTAAAAAGGTCGTTTAATAAAATATGGCTGAAAGAAAAGAAGTATCTTGGGCCTCAGAAGTGCTCACTTCAACGTGAACACACTATAGTGGACTTTGCACGAACGATATTAAAATCATAACTTTGCTGGAAGTTTGCATTACGTAATCAGACTTGTGATCGAAGTGCATTTTTTATTGATGGCCTTGATAATTTTTCTTTAAAGATTGAGCTGGTGTTGAAATTAATAATTGTTTGACAGGAAACTAAATGGGTGTGCTTATTATCTCAGAGATAATTAACTGAGGGTTGTTTTTGATCTACAGGACAAAGTGATGTGAAGTAAACATCACAGTACAAGAGCAAGTATGGGGTGAAAATACACACAGTCTGTACAGAATACCATACCAAACTTGGCGGAACAGAATAAGGTGCACATTTTGCCGCACAAACGGATAGTGAAATCTACTATGAATTATGACTAGGAACAACAGATTTTCGCGAAATGTGTTGTATTTTGAAACAGCTTAACTTATACACACACTCACTATTGGGTAGTTTTAAATGCTTCCTCTCTTCGGCGCATGTTAGTGGATTTCAGATTTTCAGTACTTCTAATTCTTTTTGGCTCAGTCAAATTACGCAATGTTTTCTTTCAAAGGTAAACAGCCATAACCAAATGAAAACTTCAAGTAGTCACAAACTATATACTGTGCGAAACTCATTCTGGCAATGTCAAGGATCTTTATTTATAAATTACCATTACTAATGGAGGATTTTGTGCTTGTAAATCGAGATTTCAAAATTATTGTAGTTAATATTATTATAAGCTATTTCAGATGATGTAACGCATTCCTGAATAATGTTTTCTTGACTGAAATAGATAATCTTCCACTGCCGAAAGTTGATGTCTGATTATCGTAAAAATTTTGAATCCACGGTGTGACAAATGTTATCACGAGGGATACGAAATCTAATGTTCAAAATCGGCATAGACAAGGTATCGGTGTAATAATCTCAGGCAAAACGTTGTAGAAAAAACATCTACAGTGTTGCATTTTGTTGAGTAGTCCGTATACCATTTACGGAACTTGTCAATTGGCATTTTGATTTTCTTAGTGAATGTGGATTATTTTACCCATAAATTGTCACAAAATTACAAATTTCAAATTTAAATGCAATTAAAACCTTTTCTGATCAGGAGTTTTTTTATAAGTAAGAGCTGGTTATTTTTTTAGAAAAAAAAAGAAATTATTGATTTTTCAGGATTCTCGCCACTTTAACTAATAAAATTTAGGTAACAAGTCGTTTAAGGTATAGTGTTTCTCATTTGAGAATTACCTCACTGCGTTTTTAACTGCAGTTCATAGTAACGCTTAACAAACGAAAATAAGACCTGTTTTGTTTTCTGGTTTCTTTAAAAGTCAATTGATTTCATAGAACATCTTACTTGAAGTAACAGTCATGAAATAACCAATCAAGACACTATAGTGGATATAGATGATAGGCGTGTCTCGCCTGACGAGACTGAAATATAACATAAAAATAAGCCTACCTTTCATTTAATTCTTGGAATTTTAAACGTATGTTTATTATATCGATAGAAAATATTTTATTTATAAAATCATATTTTTATATACAAACGAATTTTTCAATGACTAAATTTGCTACGGTAGTAATATCTGTGAGNTGGATATAGATGATAGGCGTGTCTCGCCTGACGAGACTGAAATATAACATAAAAATAAGCCTACCTTTCATTTAATTCTTGGAATTTTAAACGTATGTTTATTATATCGATAGAAAATATTTTNTTTTAAACGTATGTTTATTATATCGATAGAAAATATTTTATTTATAAAATCATATTTTTATATACAAACGAATTTTTCAATGACTAAATTTGCTACGGTAGTAATATCTGTGAGAGTTTTCAGCACCCATCTTGGGGGTATTCGAGTGGCAGACGTTACAGCAACAATCCTACGACGGAATTCTCACGTTATTTCAAAATTCTGCATTTTCCAAACACATTCAAACAGTAATCACTTGTGGAATATTTCTCAAGCTGAATTATGGGAGTCGTTTATGCGTCAAAATAAAAAAAATCATTTAACATTTCTTTACTTTGAATTGATAACGTGATTTTGCTACACAGATAATTAATTCGTTCTGTTACATTCTAACTTTACTTTGTGCGAGCCTTCAGTGGTTTCTAAATACCAATAATATTTTGTGTATGATTAGGTGCTTCTTCCACGAATACTGTTTAAACGCGTGGACTTAAATCATAAGACTTCGGGAGAAAAAAATTTTCACTGATCGTGACCTGATATTAAAGTTTTACTGTCACCTTACTGCATTCAATTTAGGTTCTAAATAGTAGGCATTTGTTGTTTTTGACCACACTCCTATCATCAAATGCAGCAGTGAGTTTATTGGGTTCTGGGCAAAAGAAACAATATTATTTT
Organism: Clitarchus hookeri; assembly: GCA_002778355.1. NCBI lineage: Eukaryota > Metazoa > Arthropoda > Insecta > Phasmatodea > Phasmatidae > Clitarchus > Clitarchus hookeri. Next base: position 97,188 of record NQII01002139.1, read on the forward strand.
TGTTCCTTCTGCTCGGCCGCGAGATGTGGCTACTTCTATCGTTCTCTTTCTGACAGGTGTTTTTTATTATTCAATTTGTGACTGGAATTCTTTGAACATAACAACTTAACTTTCGTTAATTTGGCATGTTTCAAGATTTCTGTAACAGAGAATAATTTGTTTGAATAAAAAAAGTGATACGAATGGATTTGAACGGAAAGTACCGTAATAATTTAATTCTCAACACATTTCGGAAGTTTGTGGTTTAATCACTTTCGAATGCACGTGTTTACTGAGGTCAATGTACTACAATTTTAAATTAAAAAAAACTAATATAAAATTTTTTTTTACTTGAAATTAAAGATCAAACCCAACTTTAACCGCTTAGAAGAAAAGTTCTTCCCACTTCATATTAATAGTGTTTTAGTATAACTTGCATCTATAGCAAAGTGTTTACATAGTGAGATAGCAATGCCTGGATTACTAAACGTCTGCGAATAAAAAAGTTATTAATTTGGTGTTCCATACTTTCCTTTACATCGCAACAGAGATCAGTGTGTATTTAAGTCATCTGGTATCGGGTTCAAAAATATGTGTATCTTTATTGTGACATCGTCTACCTAAAACCTACGAGGGAAAGTTAACTTTAGTAAACTATATTTAAAAGTAAATTGTTCTATTTCTGAGCGTTGTTAATTTAACTAAGATCATCTTAGGAACATTTAATATTTGCGAATCATTGTCCTCTCACTCTTCATTTAATCTATTAAATGTATTAATTTTAAAACGATTACTTCTGCATTCAGGTATGACGCTGTAAACTCAGGCAATTTNTCATTTAACATTTCTTTACTTTGAATTGATAACGTGATTTTGCTACACAGATAATTAATTCGTTCTGTTACATTCGAACTTTACTTTGTGCGAGCCTTCAGTGGTTTCTAAATACCTTTAATATTTTATGTATGATTAGGTGCTTCTTCCACGAATACTGTTTAAACGCGTGGACTTAAACCATAAGACTTCGGGAGAAAAAAAATTTCATTGATAGTGACCTGATATTAAAGTTTTACTGTCACCTTACTGCATTCAATTTAGGTTCTAAATAGTAGGCATTTGTTGTTTTTGACCACACTCCTATAATCAAATGCAGCAGTGAGTTTATTGGGTTCTGGGCAAAAGAAACAATAACATTTTTGTTCCTTCTGCTCGGTCGCGAGATGTGGCTACTTCTATCGTTCTCTTTCTGACAGGTGTTTTTTATTATTCAATTTGTGACTGGAATTCTTTGAACATAACAACTTAACTTTCGTTAATTTGGCATGTTTCAAGATTTCTGTCACAGAGAATATTTTGTTTGAATAAAAAAAGTGATACGAATGGATTTGAACGGAAAGTACCGTAATAATTTAATTCTCAACACATTTCGGAAGTTTGTGGTTTAATCACTTTCGAATGCACGGGTTTACTGAGGTCAATGTACTACAATTTAAAATTAAAAAAAACTAATATAAAATTTTTTTTTACTTGAAATTAAAGATCAAACCCAACTTTAACCGCTTAGAAGAAAAGTTCTTCCCACTTCATATTAATAGTGTTTTAGTATAACTTGCATCTATAGCAAAGTGTTCACATAGTGAGATAGCAATGCCTGGATTACTAAACGTCTGCGAATAAAAAAGTTATTAATTTGGTGTTCCATACTTTCCTTTACATCGCAACAGAGATCAGTGTGTATTTAAGTCATCTGGTATCGGGTTCTAAAATATGTGTATCTTTATTGTGACATCGTCTACCTAAAACCTACGAGGGAAAGTTATCTTTAGTAAACTATATTTAAAAGTAAATTGTTCTATTTCTGAGCGTTGTTAATTTAACTAAGATCATCTTGGGAACATTTAATATTTGCGAATCATTGTCCTCTCACTCTTCGTTTAATCTATTAAATGTATTAATTTTAAAACGATTACTTCTGCATTCAGGTATGACGCTGTAAACTCAGGCAATTTGCCCTACATAAAGATATGGTCAAAAATTGAACTACAAAAATGATGTGTTGCAGACGGAAAGATTGCACTCGAGTTCACTGCCTTGTGCGTAGTCTATGAGACACAGGTGGCTATATCGCCTGCGCGTCTTAATGGCGCGAGTCTGTGGCTTAAAAGTACAAGACAGGTCCAGACAAGTCAGGACGCTAAATAAATTATTAAATTTAGTGAAGAGAATATTTATCAGTTAGCAGAGGGATATGAAGTTATTCAATGCAATTATTAATCCACAAGCTTAGGTAAAACGTTTTGTATATCTCGGCAAATTGGTTTTTTTTAATAAATTTGTACCCATGTACACTGTGCTAAAAATATTTTTTTTGTAGAAAAAAATTTACAGTTTTAGTAAAATACATTTTAAAATTAACATCTTATAACTTTGAATACAAACATTTAACTTACAATGTGGAAGATATATACTATATTCAAAGAATAAACTGTAAAATTTACCTTAAAACATTATTATCTTATTTGTTGTACTTTTTTTTATNATATACTATATTCAAAGAATAAACTGTAAAATTTACCTTAAAACATTATTATCTTATTTGTTGTACTTTTTTTTATGTGAATAAAGCTAGAGCACAACAAAAAAATATTTTATTCTGAAAGTTATTTTTGAATAAAAATGTATTATTAAAATTTTGTGAGTCAGTGAAGAGAAACGCGGTTTAACTGCTCGAAAAAAATTAGAGCCTGGAAACTTATTACTGCCAGGAACCACTGTTTTGGCGAGAGTATTTATGAGCATGCTAGACTTCAATGTCCTATACATGCACACATGCAGCTATACTTCGGTCGAAGAGTAGATAAGTGCATAGAGACGCAATGACGTGGTGGTTTCTTTGATGTGGACCAACCCACTCGCTGATAGGTTGAGCGTTGCTCTGGTAACGGGGCCTTGCTTCTGATTTGTTACTTACTGCATGCTGTGAAGTGTTCCCTGCCGGCTGGGCTGCAGGCCGGCGAGCAGGTTACCAGGCGGTGACACTTGCAAGTGCTGCCATTTCGCCGGCGTGCGCAGCGGAAGTTCGTGGAATAAGAGGGCTGTTTCACCTCTGTATGATTAGGCACTCTGGCCGTTGGTTATTGGCTGCAATTCTCAGTGAAATGATATCCTCTTGCATGGCTGGACCACTCGGAGTTATGTTACTCCGCTACTGAGGGTCTCTGAGTTGAAGGCGCGAAGCTGAGACGCGTAACAATTCAAAACAAACAAACCACGGAAATGGATCGGAGGTACCATTGTTTGGAGTTGCAANTTGAAGGCGCGAAGCTGAGACGCGTAACAATTCAAAACAAACAAACCACGGAAATGGATCGGAGGTACCATTGTTTGGAGTTGCAATTAAATGGGTGGTGCTACTTATTAAAAATAATGTTATGTTGCATTACAACGAAACAGTCTTGCCTCACGTTTAATTATTAATTTATTTCCGCTTTTATTAAAGACATAGATTAAGTAATAAAATAACTAACACGATGGAAGGAAGTCCATCACAAAACCTACTAATAAAGAAACCCGATTAATTTTATTAGAAAAAATTAAAACGAATTGCAGCTCTTCTACTAATACAATGAAATAAATTACCACAAACAGTAATGATTACTCTTGCTGCTAATGACATATACATTTTATTAAACGTTTAACTTACTGTGCCCAATATAGTGGGCGTAAAACATTAGAGTAGGTTATGGCAATAAAAATGCTAGATGCACACCAGTTACATTTTGGGAAGTTTGATTACGAAATAATTTAATCTATAAACTGTTAAATAATGTTATACAGATATAATAAATTAACTTTGTAAAACATTCAAAAATTTGAGTTTTATTTTCTAATGAAAACGTTGTAACATAATATTTATAAACCCGTTGTGTTTCATATCCACAGATTAATATTTTTTNTTATTTTCTAATGAAAACGTTGTAACATAATATTTATAAACCCGTTGTGTTTCATATCCACAGATTAATATTTTTCTGTACAGTTAAAAGTAAAATGCCTTTAACTATATCCACAAACGTGAGGCCGTAAATTTACTTTTATTATAGAAACATGACCTTTCTCAAAATTGTATATGTAAGTTTTCTGGTTTTTTATATAATACTCGTCTAAGTAATAATTTACTTATAGATTTTTACCGCAAAAGTGGTAATACATTCTGAGGGACAAACATCAGTAAAATGTCAGTATAAATATCATAGAAATGATCTCTGTAGTCAAAATACATACAAATATAACAACCAATGTCGAAATAAAAAAAAACTAATTAAAATACAACTTATTACGATTTTTTTTTTAATATTAAGCATGTATTTAATAGTTTACTGTAAGCATACAAATAAAAGCAGGCTCTGTCATGGCTGTGAAAACAGAAACTTAAAAAAAAAAGCTTAAATTAAAATAATTTCATAAAATCGCACTAAGTTATCCCTATAATTATGTGTGGTAAATTTACAGGTGGTAATAGAATTTCTGAGAACCCAAATTAAAATTGACGGAACAAGAGCCAATCCAGAATAACAGAATAATATTTGATTTTTATTGTGTTTGTCAATGTCTTTTGTACGCTTATTTCCATTATAAAATTATTACTGTCGTGGATGAAATGGTTCTGCATAAAACAAATTATTGAAGACACAAGTAATCATTATTGCTAACTTCTTATTACACACAACGAGAGTATTTTATATGTTGGTCTTGCTCGATGTAGGTTATTTTGGAAAATGTGTTAGGTGAAGTGAGGTTATTTTAAATACTGGCTGGGAAAATGAATGTTAAATATTTGGCAACAAAACATTTTTGCCACTAGATGAGCATGTGTACCAGATTTTCTATTTTCTAGGTTAAAAAAAAGGGTTTAAATTTACTAATCATAAATAATGTATAAAATAACTTTTTAACTAAGTACAATAAATCTCTTTTAATATTCACGTAGTAAAAATGTTTAATTAAAATTTGTTTTATGGAACACTGCGCACCTTGTGGCGCAAATCAACCCTATGCCAATTTCTCCCATAGGAAAACTCGTTTGGTTCCCAACCTGAGTAGAAGTAACCTTAGCGGTGACATCCATAACCGCAATACGCTTTGTTTTGGAATAAAAATAGTCTCTTAATAATATATTTATTGAAACAATTAAATATGTAAATCCCAGTGAAATGTTTCAGAGTGTGACACGCAATATTTAAAGCCTTTTTCATAAGTAAAGTGAATCATACTTTTCGTACAATTCTAGTGGTGTAATTATTATTTTCTAAACGAGTCCTGTATGTTGTACACTGGGGTTTAGTTCTCCGTTGGAAAACACTGCATATGCATATGAGTACGTAAGAATACAGATATGCAATAGCCGCTTACTCCGCGAACTCTAGCGGCACACGCCAACAAAATGGCGTCACTATCAGGCAAAATGTTAGAAACGGCGCTCACCGATCAGAGCTGGTCACCGACTCGCCAACGTGAAGCCCAGTCTTTTGACGGCATGCCGTAACCATCAGACAAAAGGCACTTTTCCAAAGCCTAACCGAGAGAAAAATTTTGTTGCAGACACAAAATAAATTTATTTCAAAAGTACTTGTTTACAATGAACAATATATGTTTAATTTAATTACACTTCTGTCGCACCAAATTTCTGCATTTGTTCCTTTGAACCAAATAAATTATTTAAAAATAAAGTGTTGAGCCGAACAGTTTTTTGGTTGTCTTAGCATCATCTATACGTATACAGTACAAACAACTATTTTCCATGAACACTCTATTAATTTTTTTAGTTACTGTAGACATTATTAATATCGCAGTAAAATCAAACAAGTATTAATTTTGAAGCGAATGAACTATTTGTTTATCTGGGACATTCTCATGTCTATTATAACATAATTTGTTACCCCAACAATAGGAAATTTTGTCAAAAACTACTATTGAAATTTTTTTTTTAATTTTTAATACAATTAAGTTAACAGGAGTATTTGTTTAAGCATTTAATGATGCTTCATAATAATATGAACAATCACAGTGAAACAATTTAAGCAGGAAACAAAAATAAAGCCGCAGAAACTGAAAACAATCAAGTACACATCCTTTAATAAGATATTAATGTGTTTACAAACTTTCAAGCTCCGTTCGTAATGATGTAAGCCGACCGAGAGTGCTGTCGACCTACGTGACGCAGTTGGTTGCGCGCCGCCTAAGGTCACGGGGGTTCCTGGTTCAAGTACCAGATTAATAAATGGGTTTTTATATGCGATAATCTGTCTGAGTCTCCCTTCGTGGGAATAAGCCCGCAAAAATTATCACGTGTTACACACATTAGACAACGAAATAAAACAAAAATAAAGATTTCTAAGGCGTAGCATTTGGGCGCAAAAGTTCCGGGTTCGAAACCCGGTCGTTCTGTTACTACTGGTTTATGGTGACCGAAAATGTTATGTAACTAGATCCAATCTTTAATTGGAACAACCATATAAGTCCAATAAAATAATTTGGTTTCACCAACAAAATATGAAGTTGTCCATATACATAAGGTTGTTATGTTTGCACCAAATTAAGTTTGTTTTATTCAACAAAACCTTTAAGTCAGTGCAGCGGACGGGTACGTCCACATCAAAGGATCACTCGCAACGTTCACTCTGTATTTCTGCCTGGGACTACTTGGCAGTACGTGGCGCCTCGGCCAATGTCTGAGGCGCACGGATCGCCCGGGGCTGCAGAGTCGTCTCGGTGCTCTTCAGGCGGGAAGTGGCGTCCCGGCGCCTCTGTGCTTCAATTCTCGACGCCCCGTGGTCGACCCTTGACGCCCTCCACACGGCACGAGCGCTGGAGTCAACTTTCAACACCAGCGCCGTCACGCCTTTAAGAAGCCTCCTTATTTGTCATAAGGGTTCCCATGTACCTAAATTCCATTCACAGTTACTTCAAACTTTTCGAAAGCCCTGCTAAAGTTCTACTTCTAGGATATTCCTCTGTCTTTTGTAAACAAAGCTTAACCGAGACTTGAAAATTACACCAGATGGACGATGCACCACATTCGTGCAAAATAACTATTTCTCACTAGGCATTAGATGAAACACAAATTTTCTCTCTGTTTTTATTTTAATAATTATGAATGAAATATTACAATTTTTTCACGAATTAATTTTAAAGTTTTATTTAAAAAGAAAGAGGTATTTTATTGTTAACTCAAGAATAAAACGTTTGTATTACATGGCATATTAAGTAAACAAATAAACACTTAACACATAGGGTTTCAAAGGTTTGATTCAAATAGTGCAAAGAAACTGTGAATATACCATAGGCATTTGTATTCATTCTAATTTTTAAAAAATGCAATATTTCAATGTATAGCTTTATCAAGGACAGAAATGAAAGTGGATATTTTGTTGCCAAGTCATAAATGTGTTTATTGAAAAATAAATGTAGCCGTTAAAAAAGTTTTCAAAATCATCGATAATCGCTGCNTTATTTTCTAATGAAAACGTTGTAACATAATATTTATAAACCCGTTGTGTTTCATATCCACAGATTAATATTTTTTCTGTACAGTTAAAAGTAAAATGCCTTTAACTATATCCACAAACGTGAGGCCGTAAATTTACTTTTATTATAGAAACATGACCTTTCTCAAAATTGTATAGGTAAGTTTTCTGGTTTTTTATATAATACTCGTCTAAGTAATAATTTACTTATAGATTTTTACCGCAAAAGTGGTAATACATTCTGAGGGACAAACATCAGTAAAATGTCAGTATAAATATCATAGAAATGATCTCTGTAGTCAAAATACATACAAATATAACAACCAATGTCGAAATAAAAAAAAACTAATTAAAATACAACTTATTACGATTTTTTTTAAATATTAAGCATGTATTTAATAGTTTACTGTAAGCATACAAATAAAAGCAGGCTCTGTCAAGGCTGTGAAAACAGAAACTTAAAAAAAAAGCTTAAATTAAAATAATTTCATAAAATCGCACTAAGTTATCCCTATAATTATGTGTGGTAAATTTGCAGGTGGTAATATAATTTCTGAGAACCCAAATTAAAATTGACGGAACAAGAGCCAATCCAGAATAACAGAATAATATTTGATTTTTATTGTGTTTGTCAATGTCTTTTGTACGCTTATTTCCATTATAAAATTATTAATGTCGTGGATGAAATGGTTCTGCATAAAACAAATTATTGAAGACACAAGTAATCATTATTGCTAACTTCTTATTACACACAACGAGAGTATTTTATATGTTGGTCTTGCTCGATGTAGGTTATTTTGGAAAATGTGTTAGGTGAAGTGAGGTTATTTTAAATACTGGCTGGGAAAATGAATGTTAAATATTTGGCAACAAAACATTTTTGCCACTAGATGAGCATGTGTACCAGATTTTCTATTTTCTAGGTTAAAAAAAAGGGTTTAAATTTACTAATCATAAATAANTTTAAATTTACTAATCATAAATGATGTATAAAATTACTTTTTAACTAAGTTCAACAGTTCTCTTTTAATATTCACGTAGTAAAAATTTTTAATTAAAATTTGTTTTATGGAACACTGCGCACCTAGTGGCGCAAATGAACCCTATGCCAATTTCTCCCATAGGAAAACTCGTTTGGTTCCCAACCTGAGTAGAAGTAACCTTAGCGGTGACATCCATAACCGCAATACGCTTTGTTTTGGAATAAAAATAGTCTCTTAATAATATATTTATTGAAACAATTAAATATGTAAATCCCAGTGAAATGTTTCAGAGTGTGACACGCAATATTTAAAGCCTTTTTCATAAGTAAAGTGAATCATACTTTTCGTACAATTCTAGTGGTGTCAGTATTATTTTCTAAACGAGTTCTGTATGTTGTACACTGGGGTTTAGTTCTCCGTTGGAAAACACTGCATATGCATATGAGTACGTAAGAATACAGATATGCAATAGCCGCTTACTCCGCGAACTCTAGCGGCACACGCCAACAAAATGGCGTCACTAGCAGGCAAAATGTTAGAAACGCCGCTCACCGATCACAGCTGGTCACCGACTCGCCAACGGGAAGCCCAGTCTTTTGACGGCATGCCGTAACCATCAGACAAAAGGCACTTTTCCAAAGCCTAACCGAGAGAAAAATTTTGTTGCAGACACAAAAATTAATTTATTTCAAAAGTACTTGTTTACAATGAACAATATATGTTTAATTTAATTACACTTCTGTCGCACCAAATTTCTGCATTTGTTCCTTTGAACCAAATAAATAATTTTAAAATAAAGTGTTGAGCCGAACAGTTTTTTGGTTGTCTTAGCATCATCTATACGTATACAGTACAAACAACTATTTTCCATGAACACTCTATTAATTTTTTTAGTTACTGTAGACATTATTAATATCGCGGTAAAATCAAACAAGTATTAATTTTGAAGCGAATGAACTATTTGTTTATCTGGGACATTCTCATGTCTATTATTACATAATTTGTTACCCCAACAATAGCAAATTTTGTCAAAAACTACTATTGAAAATTTTTTTTAAATTTTTAATACAATTAAGTTAACAGGAGTATTTGTTTAAGCATTTAATGATGCTTCATAATAATATGAACAATCACAGTGAAACAATTTAAGCAGGAAACAAAAATAAAGCCGCAGAAACTGAAAACAATCAAGTACACATCCTTTAATAAGATATTAATGTGTTTACAAACTTTCAAGCTCCGTTCGTAATGATGTAAGCCGACCGAGAGTGCTGTCGACCTACGTGACGCAGTTGGTTGCGCGCCGCCTAAGGTCACGGGGGTTCCTGGTTCAAGTACCAGATTAATAAATGGGTTTTTATATGCGATAATCTGTCTGAGTCTCCCTTCGTGGGAATAAGCCCGCAAAAATTATCACGTGTTACACACATTAGACAACGAAATAAAACAAAAATAAAGATTGCTAAGGCGTAGCATTTGGGCGCAAAAGTTCCGGGTTCGAAACCCGGTCGTTCTGTTACTACTGGTTTATGGTGACCAAAAATGTTATGTACCTAGATCCAATCTTTAATTGGAACAACCATATAAGTCCAACAAAATAATTTGGTTTCACCAACAAAATATGAAGTTGGCCATATACATAAGGTTATTATGTTTGCACCAAATTAAGTTTGTTTTATTCAACAAAACCTTTAAGTCAGTACAGCGGACGGGTACGTCCACATCAAAGGATCACTCGCAACGTTCACTCTGTATTTCTGCCTGGGACTACTTGGCAGTACGTGGCGCCTCGGCCAATGTCTGAGGCGCACGGATCGCCCGGGGCTGCAGAGTCGTCTCGGTGCTCTTCAGGCGGGAAGTGGCGTCCCGGCGCCTCTGTGCTTCAATTCTCGACGCCCCGTGGTCGACCCTTGACGCCCTCCACACGGCACGAGCGCTGGAGTCAACTTTCAACACCAGCGCCGTCACGCCTTTAAGAAGCCTCCTTATTTGTCATAAGGGTTCCCATGTACCTAAATTCCATTCACAGTTACTTCAAAATTTTCGAAAGCCCTGCTAAAATTCTACTTCTAGGATATTCATCTGTCTCTTGTAAACAAAGCTTAACCGAGACTTGAAAATTACACCAGATGGACGATGCACCACATTCGTGCAAAATAACTATTTCTCACTAGGCATTAGATGAAACACAAACTTTCTCTCTGTTTTTATTTTATTAATTATAAATGAAATATTACAATTTTTTCACGAATTAATTTTAAAGTTTTATTTAAAAAGAAAGAGGTATTTTATTGTTAACTCAAGAATAAAACGTTTGTATTACATGGCATATTAAGTAAACAAATAAACACTTAACACATAGGGTTTCAAAGGTTTGATTCAAATAGTGCAAAGAAACTGTGAATATACCATAGGCATTTGTATTCATTCTAATTTAAAAAAAATGCAATATTTCAATGTATAGCTTTATCAAGGACAGAAATGAAAGTGGATATTTTGTAGCCAAGTCATAAATGTGTTTATTGAAAAATAAATGTAGCCGTTAAAAAAGTTTTCAAAATCATCGATAATCGCTGCAATTAGTCCTCTGTTCAAGAAATTTGTTCTTCTGTAAAACTGCAGTAGAATTATTATGACAGATCGGAGACAATGAGACCCGGAACCGAAGCCAGAACATGCCCCCGCCATCTTGGAGTTCCCCTTTTCACCACAAAATTTTTCTCTTTCCCTAAAAAATTACATTTTTTCCTCAAAAATTGCCTTTTTTCCTCCTAAATTGTCTTTTTTCCCTTAAAAAGCACTAAAACTCCCACCTGCTAAAACGAGCCGCAGAAAGGCACTTTTTAGCCAATTAGGAAGGATTTGGGAGGCTCGCTTCTAGAGGGTAGAGTAGTAACGACCATATTGGTTTCATAGGCATAGGATACGCCAAATCATTACACAGGGTCCAGGGTCTAGTCAGACTTAACCATCAGCCATCTTTGTTCTGCCAGCCATCGTGTCCACCATGCCAGATGCCAGTGACATTGACCTTTCACTTTTACCACAGTGACCTTTAACCATAAACCCAAAAAAAAAAAAAATCCAAAAACGTTATTTCAAATATTGAAACAATATATAAATATATGGTTAATATCCAAAAAATCTCAAAAAACACAAAATATATTTTATTTTTATTTTAAAAGGTATATAAAATCCCAAAAAAATTTCAACAAATTCTCAAAAAAACATTTGACACTTGACCCATGACCCGAGACTAAAGGCTCTTGACTCAAAATGCTTGAATCAAACTCTTGACTCAAGACTTACGATTAAAGACACTTGACTCAAGACTCAAAATGCGTAACCCAAGAACTAAGACCCAAGACCCAAGATTCAAGACTAAAATCACTTGAGTCAAAATCTTTCACTTACGACTTAAAACGCTTGACTCCAGACCCTTGACTCAAGACTCAATATTCAAAACAATTGACCTAAGTCCCTCGACCAGAAATAAAAAATTAATAAAATCTAAATTTTGAATGTTTGGACATAACGGGGCCTGGAGCCGATCTGTAATTCCTGTATTTCAGCTGCCATGTTATGACATAATCCAACCACCACATTGAATCCAAGTGACCTACAACTTGACCTTTGACCGTGATCCTGTGACAATGAATGACCGTAAATTAAAAAAATTCCAAACAATCCCCAAAAATTTTCAAATAATTCATAAAAACGTATGACAAATTTATTTAAAGAATTATAAAAATATTCATTTAAAAAATATGAAAAACTTACTTTTCCGGATGTTTACCCAACACCATCTCCAGCAAATGACTGACATTACTCCAATAAATCACATTGTCATAACCTTTTCCTCTCCTACCTATGTTTCTCATTGATTAATTAGTCGGCAGTCCTTCACTCCCTCACCCATCTCATTCCTTTGAATGCACTCCACCACCCATATTGGCTTTATTCGTTTGTCATTTCTTTACTTTTATCACCTAGGTACCACTATTGTATTCATTTTCGATTTCGTCATCAGGCAGGCTATCGATTTAGCCACTAGGTAGCAGCCTTATTTGTTTACATTTAGTACAATGTATAGGTGGTGCTGTCTGCGTCTTACATATTGGATTATATTTCCATCACCTTAGTAAATGCTAATTTCTCGATTTAGCTAACAGGCGAACTGACGAAACAAACATTCTCTCATGCCCTGTCAAGCCATGTTAACAATCATTGATTTCGTTTTTTCTTAGTTACCTTCCTTTAATTCTCTGTCATTGCTTCTTAATTTAGTCACCACAATTCAGTCACTAATGCTCCACCCGCCATCTTAAATTGAAATCATTTTTCTTACATTCCACTTCGATTATGTAGCCTGATGATTAATGGGTCCCATACACCCATTTATTAAGTTCCTCATTTGTATTTACCTGAAAAAACTGTGGTGTATTAGAGCAACACCGTTGCTGTAGAAATGTATGTAGTACCTCTATTCGCCATATACCGCACTGAAGCTGGTCTGGCCAGGCACGACTCAACCTTCTTTCTCCCCTCCCTCCACATCTCATAGTACAAATTATGCCACTTCAACACCATGTTTTCAAGTCTGTTGCATCTAATCTGCTTTAAAAATAATATGATGACGACAAGCCATTCTCAGTTTACGTAATGTTAATTTCAAAATTATATCTTTATTACCCTATTGTTGATTGCGCACATCCAGTAAAAAGAATATACCAGAAATATTTAAGATCTTACATTTAAATGATAATATATTGATACATAATTAAATTAATTTTTTTGTCGTGCTCAACTAGAGCACAATTATGTAGTAACAAATTTAAAAACTAAGGCTACCATATTCTCTGTATCTAGGAAGTAGGCATGTTATTGTAAGGTATAACAACACCAACGATAAATGAAAAATTTTTTCATGAAAGCCATTTACATATATTTACATACTTCCGATAGCAATCATAAAAAAACAGAATCTCTATAGATTCCATGCAGTCAAGTAATACACTGAAGAGCCCAAAAAAACTGGTACACCTGCCTAATATCGTGTAGGGCCCCCGAGCACGCAGAAGTGCCGCAAGACGACGTGGCAAGGACTCGACTAATGTCTGAAGGTATGTAGGTGGCAATTCGCATCATGAATCCTGCAGGGTAGTCGACAAATCCAATTTGCGCCAATTTGAGAAAGGGTTGCACGTCTGTCACGTTTAATGATTCTCGTCAGTCGTCGTTTGTCCCGTTCTTTCACTATCTTTTTCCGGCCGCAGCGATATCAAAGATGTGATGTTTTACCGGATTCCCGATATTCACGGTACACCCGTGAAATGGTCGTACGTGAACATCCAAATGTTATCGTTACCTCGGAGATACTATGTCCCATCTCTCGTGCGCCGACCTTAACACCACGTTCAAACTCACTTAAATCTTGATATTCTGCCATTGTAACAGCAGTTATCGATCTAGCTTCCGACGGCATCGCGTTACTCTGATTGGTTCCATACCTCTGTTATTTGCATACGCACGCCTATACCAGTTATTTTTTTTGGCTCTTCAGTGTAATATTCTTATTTGCAGCTAACTAGCTAGCAAGCGTCTAACGAGATTACCTGGCCATATATTCTTCTTCATCACGACAAATTTTTCTTTCAAGGACTCTACCGCCCCTGAAATGCTATCAACATTGTACAATGCTACGTTCGCTGTCTGGAATGCTCGCCGACTAATGGCTTCATTTAAATTTTGCGGCTTTTCGTAGGTACACTACAGCCAAACATTATACTTATAAGATCTTCTTCGACTTCTTATGTTAATTGATTTATTTTCCTATGGTTAATATGGTCAAGGTATTTACATATGTTTTCGTACCAACATTGTATAAGATAGAATCCATTCGATATGGTTTCGCCAACAGCATGTACATATAATTTATTAGCAGCAGAAACTGTACTTTTAGAGTTCTTTTAATGTCTCTTTAGGTTATCAACGCGTTTGAACAGATTTTTGCACTTGTCACGTCGTTTAATAGCACAGGAAAAGCCCTTCACACTAGTGGTTTTTAGTGCTTCCTCGCGCTTTGGCTATATACGAATATCTTGTCACAGCAACACCATCGAATCTTTGACGAATTTATCGATGGCGATAATGCGGTAGATGATCCGTCCGAAGAATCCGATGGTGCTGCCCGCACCATGCCTGAAGAAGTGGTTGATACTGTCGACACTATTCTTAAAGAAGTCGATGGTTCTGTCGATACCATGCCTGAAGAAGTCGATGGTGCTGTTGACATCATGCCTGAAGAATTCGATGACGACACTACTGAAATAGCTCCATCTAAAAAGTCGATGACATTCCCGTAGAAGTCGATGGAGACACTGCTGCAAGTGACCCATCCGAAGAAGTAACTGGCACTGTAAGCGTCAAGCTCGAGGAAGTCAATGACAGTACTTCTGCTGTCGGTACTGTAGCTGGACACGATACCTTTGACACGCTAATATTTTATAATTGCTTTCACAAGCTGAGATAATGCATCTTTCACATCAGCTGGTGTGAAACTATGTCTCACAGCTGACCTCCGACTGCTTAATATATATACCCACATGCAAGCTCTACGACGTCATTTTGAAGTTTAACCAATCATATGACGCAAATAAAACATTGTGTGGACATAGAGAAGCCAATAACCAACTTGCCACAAGATTGCAGAGACTGACTCCTGAAGACTGACTCCTGCATGTGATGTCTCAGTGACCGCACGTGCCCTCGTACATTGAAAGTCTGGATGGTTTTACCAAAAAAAGTTTGCGAATAGCATTGAAGCAAAATAGTTAGTCCAGCTGGAGTCAACCACTCACCACCAAAAATGAAATCGGTTCGTTGGTTGTAAGCATGCTTCTAAACAAACATTTTATCCTAATATTTACACTCCAATAGCTCACTGGTCCGATCTGGTGTTTGGCATTTTAGACAGAGTTGTTTATTTGGTAGGAAAATGTATGTGTAATTAAATTATGCGGACAATTGATAATACCCTGAAGGGTTTTATGGAAACGGTGAACATAAAAATTACTTTACCAGAATGAATGCTGAAAACTTAAAGTGTTATCTGTCACATTTTACACCAGACGAAGAACTGTGATGTAGTGCACCTTTAGTTTAGTTAATTATATGTGGAGGACGATATATCATGAGACAAACAAACAACCACGAGCGTCGTGTAATGACCAAGGCGGGGGGGAAGAGGCGGATGGGCCAGCGAACACAAGTAATCACCGACGTCCGTACCTCATACATTTAAGTCTTAAATTTTTTATTTTAATTTTTCATAATTATTAATAGAGTTTTCGAAATTTTTTAGGATTTTTTTGGAATTTTTTTGGCTTAAGCTATTTTGAGGTCAACAGCATTGAGTCAAGGACAATGGTCAAAGACACCCAGATACAATAATGCGATCAAGATAGCAGACAGAACCTGTATGGTGGTCGGTTAGCTCGGACTTGTGTATCGATTTGGCATATTATATATATATATATATATATATATATATATAACCACTGTTCTTTCCTCGAAAAGCGAGCCGCCGAAATGTGATAAAAATTATCAGTGATTTTTTTTTTTTTTTAGGAAAAACGTGAAATTTTAAGAGGGAAAGGTAAATTTTGAAAGGAAAATAGTCGATTTAAGGATAAAAATGGGAAATTTGGTCGATAAAATGGCTTCCGGCCTACCGAAATGACAGAGCATTAAGAACTGAGAGCTTCGCTTACAGGTCCCGTTGTCTCCAACTTCCCTTTTCCATTCTACTTCTGTCATTTCCCTTACCTTTGTCATAATGTAACTGCAACAAAAGAAACCTTCATAACACACTGCTTTTTTTTTCTGTATTTTTGGCATTTTGGTCTTTTGCTGACCTACATTTTGAGTGAAAACTTATAAAGTTCATGATCATTTCAATTGTTCATGATATTTGCATAACAATTATGATGAAATTGGAAAATATTGAAATCGAGGATCCCACCAATATAATGCGGATTGAGAAAATCCTATGTGTAACCGATGATAAACATATACAAATTACACATCCGTACGAAAGAGCGTAGTTTTATTACTTCTTTAAGAATTTATTACCATTGCCTTGATCGCCTTGTGTGAAACCGCTTTATTGCACTTGAATTTGAAACTTATCGTAAAATCAAATTTGCCAGTATTTCAGAAACCTGTAATGTATAAAAATTTAGGTTTAAATGTTTTTTAAAAATATTCCCAACCGAAAACATTTTTCTAGTATTGACGAAACACATTTAGTGCACGTCGTTGTTGGAAATTAAGCATATGGTTTGATGAAAATGGTTACTTTACTTTTCATTAGAATGTATGTGATAGTAAAAATAAATTTTCAACTATTGTTTTTGTCGGACACTGTGTAATATTGAAAGAATCCTTGGATTCTGAATAACCAACTGCACATTTTTCATAGACCACCTAAAATATATCATGGGTTGGCCGAACTTATTGTGGAAGTTTCTTGCATTCTTCATTATAATACGCAAATGAAAGATGGTTTTAGGTTGCAAGATGCGTTTTACACAGCACCACTTTTTCCTAAAAAATCACCACGAAGATATAATTCGTTAGTTTCAGAGAGAAAAAACTAGTACGTTTCTCAATTCATGTTAAACACGACAAACATTGGTAGGTTATAACAGCAATAAGTATGTCCCTAATGGTTAATTTGCTAATTACGTTTAAAACACTTTATATAATTACATATGTTATAATGTTAAAAAATGTTGTTGTGGTGGACAGAAAATATATCGCCAGTGAAAGCTTCAATTAATGTATTGGTGATCAAGGTATTTGAATTAATGAGTTTCTAAAATAATTAATTTATTTAAGCGTATTCATATTTACTATTTTTTTCTTAATCGATGATACAGAGATAAGGGTACTAAAACATTTGATGTTGTAGTTGTAAATTTTTAAAAACATTTTATGTATTAATTTTTCCTACATAATTAAATAGTACACTTCATTGAATAGATAATAAAAACGGTGTTAATAAAAATATAACTACAATTTATTACTCTTTTTAGTGAAATTAATGCACTTTTAAAAAGGAAGAATTGAAATTGCTTCAGAGAAGCGAATTGTACTGCACATCTCTTGAAACTATTTCTCTTGAAATAGAAAAAATATGCTGATAGTTTTATTTGCTGGTATTCATTTATTAAACAGTGATTTACACAGATTCCTAGTTACTTGCACTGGTGCGGCAAGACGACCTCGTTGCATTTCGCTGAATTCTGCCGATTTTAATCACAGATTCGCATGTATAGAATATATAATTATGCATTATAATGATTTTACGTAGTAAAAATAAAGTTTTTTTTTACTCAAAATGTTTACCTGGTAGCTATATTAATTTTTTTTTTAAGTAATAATTGCCTATTGGAGTTACTTAATATATTTTGGTTAATGAAGTAAATAAAATAGTGTACACTACTATTCTCTTGTTCTTTCACTGTATCGAATTTTTTCTTTGTGAATCCTTTGCTTCGTAACAATTTCTACTCTCAATTAGGTGATAAAGGTTTTGATATCATTACCGTCACTACTGATGGTCTTGTTAATTTTTGCTCCAGCTATCACTAGCTGCAAATTAAACCTATATCAAATATTTATACTATTTGCAATACACAATTTAAAGGTAAAACTACCTAACAGCATTGAGCAATATTAAGTTAGCTTCAATATTACAGTTTAAACTCCATCCAGGCCATTTTGAAATATATATAATTTNGCATTGAGCAATATTAAGTTAGCTTCAATATTACAGTTTAAACTCCATCCAGGCCATTTTGAAATATATATAATTTAAATAAATCACTTGCAGAAAAAATACATGCATATTCTTCATCAACCTTTTTTTTTACCGTCCCTTTATTTACAAACAGAGATAACCGAAGTTTGGACGTAAAGTTTCTGTTTATCATTGAAATTTAATGGAAACGGTGAGTTCATTTTATTAAGTTGGTATGATTGAACCGTGTCCATCGCCAACCATGAGACTAAATNTTTAATGGAAACGGTGAGTTCATTTTATTAAGTTGGTATGATTGAACCGTGTCCATCGCCAACCATGAGACTAAATAAAGTAAAATATTGCACATTCACAGAACTCGGCAAGACAAGAAACGAAAAAACCATTTACAACACCACGGACAGATAATTAGAAAATAATTTTCTTGTAAATGAAAATAAATACAGACCTATAGACTATTATTAAAACGACAAAATGACGGACGAACAACTTGTTACTACAAAACAGGACAAAAAGAATAGCAAACGAAAAGAAAGGACGAAACTATGACAAAAATTAAAACACGACACAAGTGAATAAACTGTGCGAAAACAATGTAAGTGGACACAGCTTTACAACAAAAACTAACAAGAATTTACTGATATGACTAATGAGCTTACTCCTCTCAATGTGGGTGCAATTAATTTTTTAATAATTTCTTAAAAGCTGAGAAAGCAGTTAAGACATGTCTCGAAAAAATCAATGTCATTAGATATGAAACGAGAAACATTTTCAACAGCAGTGAGACAATTACAAATACACACGTGCCCTATCCATGACCCGAACCAAGAAAACATCGTCACATAGGTGAGTGTGCATTAAACTGCATTACGGAGGTCGGATTTGAACAACAATTTTGAATTATTCAGTCAAATTTTTCGAATCATAGGATTTACTCACCTAAAATATTTACTAGGCCATCATTTTGAAAATAAGTGACTGCCATTTAAACACGTGAGTTTACATTGCCAATTTTAAAGCTTCTTGTGTGAATAATTTAATGAAAATCGATTGATTGGTCCCTGAGATATTGCATGATAACTCCATACTTTTCATGGAGGAGAAAAAAGGTATGAATACCCACATTCGATTATTGTATACTGCCAGCATACAAAGTAGAGCTAAAATATATTACGTAGTTTCGTAGATATAGCACACTAAGCTAAAATGATTTTATATCCGCCAGACTGAAAAAAAATTATCTGTCACAATTAAAATTCGTATAGTTATATGGCCTAGCACAATATAACTCCTTTGACAATTTTTTTTCTCCGAAATAAGACATTAAAGTTTAATTTTTATTGTAGGTCTAACTTACAAAATGACAGAGAAGTGATGCTCTCTATAGATCAATTTTNACATTAAAGTTTAATTTTTATTGTAGGTCTAACTTACAAAATGACAGAGAAGTGATGCTCTCTATAGATCAATTTTATGGTTGTTATTGATACCCCCAGCATACGAAGTTAATTAGGATTTTGTTTCGATTGCAAAAGATACTGAGCAAAAATATGTATCTAGCCACCATCTTGAAAATAAGTGCGTGGCCTACATAACACATAGCAGTTTACACCATCTGCTTCAGTGCAAATTTTTTGCCGAATTTGATATGAATTTTTCAATTATTTCCCGAGATATTACATGAAAAATTAATTTTTTCGTGTGGCATGTCTCACAAAATGGCGGACAAAAGATGCCCCATGTGGACGCATTTGATAGTTGTAATATATGCTGCCAACATACAAAATTAAGTTGGAATTGATTTGGATTCGACGATATTACATTCCAAGCTTAAACGACTATATTGCCGCCATTATGAAAACAAGTGTCTGGCTTATCTAAAAAGTATAATTTAATGTAATCTGCTGCAATATTACATATTTGCGTAATTTGGTAGGAATCGGTTCATTGTTCATCGAAATCTTTCATAAAGTCTTTATTTATTCATGTTGCGCTATCTTACAAAATGGCTATGCGTTGGCATATATGTTGCTTACAATAGATACTTTCAGCATACAAAATTTCGGCGATATAAGTAACATTTTATTATATATATATATATATATATAAACAATATTTATGGCCACTATTTTGAAAATAAGTACCTTATCAGGTTCCATCACTTACGTTTACCTGCTCTGTCATAGTATTACTTACATACCAAATTGGGTGAGAATTGCGTTAATGCTTTACGAGATAAAGTGTAAAATGTGCATTTTTAATTTAGTGCAAAATTTTTAAATGACGGACCACCAACGTTAACCTTTCAAAATTTTATGCCCACGCGATGCTCTGCTAGCATGCAAAGCTCAGTTAAAATCGGGTGAATGGTTCCCGAGATATGATACGCATATCAACCTTATTATCAAAATGGCTGCCATATTTGTTCGGCGTGGTCAAAAACAACAAAAGTCAGGTGTCCATACTAAGTACGAGACACATAACGAGTTTGGTGAAATTCGGTTCACTTGTCCAAAAATTGGATAGGGATTGTGAAAAAGTGGGAAGGGGGTGGGACACACAATAATATACACACACTCAAAAACACACACAGGCACTCAGCTGGGAAAGTGATCTTATAATACTTCCTTTCATTCGGAAAGCAGGCTTAAAAACACACAAACACAAATAGGACAAAACCCACATAGAAACACAATTCAGGAATACGTATTCCTTGTCAGATTATGAACCCAAATAATTCAACACTCTGAACAACATAGGAACCCCAACAATAACCAGAGAAAAGAATAACTAAACCCGCAGAGGACACAAAACGACGAAAAAATGATAACGCAATAATAATTACTTGGTTCAGTAGACTGCCAGCACAAAGAACTAGCGAATCGAGAGTTCTTCTCACTAGCCACTACTTTTCCCCACCATTCACGTTTCAGTTGTGTCTTCGAGTATTGGCATGACGTTATTGGTGTTTCTCTAATACGTGTATCAGCATCGCAGCGGCGCTCACATCCCATCTTTGTCAGATCGCCACGACAGCAGCGTGTCACCTGTCCGGAGCTTGAAGCCCGAGTGAGTTAGTTCGCGTGACAGATGCGCTCCACTTGAGCGCGGCTGTCACGCTGCTACGTATCAGAGCGACTGCTCGTGGGCTAAGTATGATGGTTGACGTTTGTCTGACTTCTGTACGCCGGACAGCTGTCTCGCAGTATCGTCACCGCGTGTGGACAGGGCCGCAAGCAATTACAAACGTCTACAAGGTTTCTGCTGTGTTATAAAAACAGATTTAGNACAGGGCCGCAAGCAATTACAAACGTCTACAAGGTTTCTGCTGTGTTATAAAAACAGATTTAGTTTTACGTCTGTAACCTGACAATGAGTGTATTTTTCAAAAAACGCATTTGTTTCTCGAGTCTTTAATGCAGAGTTGTTTAAAAAAGGCAATAAATAGTCTGGTGCTCGAATCACCACTGTATACAAATTGTGTAGTGTTTTTTTTTACGCTCCTATTTCTGCTAAAGTAATAAATATCAAGATTGTACTAAAGTAAAGGATTTTAAAAATTTTACATGAATTTTACCTAGCACCAGCCGCTTAGCTTAATAGTTAATGGGTGCACATAATGTNTAGCTTAATAGTTAATGGGTGCACATAATGTTTTACGCGGAGAACGAAAATCTTATGGTAAACATAAATGCCGTATTACTAACATAAATGGATAGCCATGCATAATTTAAAATACTTAACCTTGCGATGGACTTTAATGCTGTAAATTATCAGAGAAAAATAACAATCACGGATGTACACGGCCACCGATTACCTACCAGTTTTCAAGCAGAAATGAGATAAATACATTTTTATCATTGGCTACAATATTGCCGATAAATATACGGTGAAATCTGTTTGGAAAATCATCGAATTGTTATTAAAAACTTTGTTTCTATGAGATCTTTGTTAAAAGTGAATGTACTGCTGCCATTAACAACTTTTGTTGTTTATCAACACAAGGCGACAATTGAAGTGGCAGCAGTTTTAGCGTAATGTGCATGCTGAAGTATACATGACGTGTTGTAATTGTTAAATAACGTATATGATTATCGTGGATATTTTTTCGTAGTTGCTTCTCACGAACTCGTAAAAACACTTGTACAAATTTTATCATAAATAAGCTGTGAGTGAAAAATTTTCCCTTAATACAGACTTTATTTATATCCTCTATATGTAAGAGAGGAATGTGAAACTGGTGCTATAATGTTAGCCAACAAACAAAGTTTTTTGTTTCATGTTTCAGTAACGTGGCTTTAGTGTAGCAGTTTCTGTATTCAAAAAACCAGGCTTGTTCACAAATCAGAAAAAAAAAAAAAAATCTGTGTGTCCTCTGGTGCCACTAGACCTGGTCACAAATAACAGTTCTGAGGAACTTTCAGACAATGCATGGAAAGATGTATTGTCTGAAAGGTCCATTGTCCTGGTTTCAAGAGCATTATGTCATGTAATGACAAGTTCAAGAACACAGGATAACTTATCAAGAACTGGCCAACCTTCAACTTCAAATGGAAGGGTGGAAGCAGTGAAACAGTATTTTGTGCGAAGTCCCAAGAAATCAGCGCTTATTGCGTCACGTTAATTATAGATACCAAAAAGTTCTCTTCGTGACATCTTACACAAACCTTTATTGTTTCAAGCATTTAAAGTGCAAATTTTTCAGGCTTTGTTACCCAAAAACGCCTCGCTTTGGTATGACAATGCAGTCGAAATGATATCACCTATTTAGGGCAATTATAGCTGTCTCAAATGTGTTGCTTTTTCTTACTAGGCGACCATTTTGTCAGTGGTGTAGTGAACCGGCATAACGTGTGTGTTTGGGGTTCAGAGCCCCCTGGTGAGGTTCCAGAATGTACCAGAGGCAGCCCAAAAGTGAATTTTCGGTGCTCGCTTTTGCATGACAATATTATCGGACCATTTATTTTCGCTGAGGCCATCAACACATCTCCAGCGTATGTGGACATGTTGCAATTGTTTGCTGTTTCTCGGTTGCTTGAGTATCACCCAGATGTCATTTTTTTTTTAACAAGACGGTGAACCGCCTCATTGGAGGTTCTTGCCTCTCTCGATACTTTCCTTAGACTATAGATCTGCCGTGATGGCCCAAAAGCTTGGCTTCCGCGCTCCTGTAATATTTGATAATGTACAAATATAAATGGAATTTCAACTATATGTGCTACGTGCTTCCAAGGGTACTCACGTGGCGACTTACCGATGTGTTGTCCAATTGCAACGAGAAACGTGGTTAGTTTACCAACATTTTGGCACCGGCTTCACAACTCTCTCTTACATATAGCGGATATAAATTAAGTGTGTTAACAGGAAGAAGCTCTTCGGACATTCTATTTATCTACTGTGGGTACCAGGCTTTAGAAATATAACACTTTTGAACATAAAAAGCTATTAGCATGTTTTACTCGTTTGTATTGTTTCTCTTCTTGGTAAATGTCACTTCAATTCCATGATTTAAAATGAAATACNACATTAAAGTTTAATTTTTATTGTAGGTCTAACTTACAAAATGACAGAGAAGTGATGCTCTCTATAGATCAATTTGATGGTTGTTATTGATACCCCCAGCATACGAAGTTAGTTAGGATTTTGTTTCGATTGCAAAAGATACTGAGCCAAAATGTGTATCTCGCCACCATCTTGAAAATAAGTGCCTGGCCTACATAACACATAGCAGTTTACATCATCTGCTTCAGTGCAAATTGTTTGCCGAATTTGATATGAATTTTTCAATTATTTCCCGAGATATTACATGAAAAATTAATTTTTTCGTGTGGCATGTCTCACAAAATGGCGGACAAAAGATGCCCCGTGTGGACGCATTTGATAGTTGTAATATATGCTGCCAACATACAAAATTAAGTTGGAATTGATTTGGATTCGACGATATTACATTCCAAGCTTAAACGACTATATTGCCGCCATTATGAAAACAAGTGTCTGGCTTATCTAAAAAGTATAATTTAATGTAATCTGCTGCAATATTACATATTTGCGTAATTTGGTAGGAATCGGTTCATTGTTCATCGAAATCTTTCATAAAGTCTTTATGTATTCATGTTGCGCTATCTTACAAAATGGCTATGCGTTGGCATATATGTTCCTTACAATATATACTTTCAGCATACTAAATTTCGGCGATATAAGTAACATTTTATTATATATATATATAAACAATATTTATGGCCACTATTTTGAAAATAAGTACCTTATCAGGTTCAATCACTTACGTTTACCTGCTCTGTCATAGTATTACTTACATACCAAATTGGGTGAGAATTGCGTTAATGCTTTACGAGATAAAGTGTAAAATGTGCATTTTTAATTTAGTGCAAAATTTTTAAATGACGGACCACCAACGTTAACCTTTCAAAATTTTATGCCCACGCGATGCTCTGCTAGCATGCAAAGCTCAGTTAAAATCGGGTGAATGGTTCCCGAGATATAATACGCATATCAACCTTATTATCAAAATGGCTGCCATATTTGTTCGGCGTGGTCAAAAACAACAAAAGGCAGGTGTCCATACTAAGTACGAGACACATAACGAGTTTGGTGAAATTCGGTTCACTTGTCCAAAAATTGGATAGGGATTGTGAAAAAGTGGGAAGGGGGTGGGACACACAATAATATACACACACTCAAAAACACACACAGGCACTCAGCTGGGAAAGTGATCTTATAATACTTCCTTTCATTCGGAAAGCAGGCTTAAAAACACACAAACACAAATAGGACAAAACCCACATAGAAACACAATTCAGGAATACGTATTCCTTGTCAGATTATGAACCCAAATAATTCAACACTCTGAACAACATAGGAACCCCAACAATAACCAGAGAAAAGAATAACTAAACCCGCAGAGGACACAAAACGACGAAAAAATGATAACGCAATAATAATTACTTGGTTCAGTAGACTGCCAGCACAAAGAACTAGCGAATCGAGAGTTCTTCTCACTAGCCACTACTTTTCCCCACCATTCACGTTTCAGTTGTGTCTTCGAGTATTGGCATGACGTTATTGGTGTTTCTCTAATACGTGTATCAGCATCGCAGCGGCGCTCACATCCCATCTTTGTCAGATCGCCACGACAGCAGCGTGTCACCTGTCCGGAGCTTGAAGCCCGAGTGAGTTAGTTCGCGTGACAGATGCGCTCCACTTGAGCGCGGCTGTCACGCTGCTACGTATCAGAGCGACTGCTCGTGGGCTAAGTATGATGGTTGACGTTTGTCTGACGTCTGTAAGCCGGACAGCTGTCTCGCAGTATCTTCACCGCGTGTGGACAGGGCCGCAAGCAATTACAAACGTCTACAAGGTTTCTGCTGTGTTATAAAAACAGATTTAGTTTTACGTCTGTCACCTGACAATGAGTGTATTTTTCAAAAAACGCATTTGTTTCTCGAGTCTTTAATGCAGAGTTGTTTAAAAAAGGCAATAAATAGTCTGGTGCTCGAATCACCACTGTATACAAATTGTGTAGTGTTTTTTTTACGCTCCTATTTCTGCTAAAGTAATAAATATCAAGATTGTACTAAAGTAAAGGATTTTAAAAATTTTACATGAATTTTACCTAGCACCAGCCGCTCTTACATATAGCGGATATAAATTAAGTGTGTTAACAGGAAGAAGCTCTTCGGACATTCTATTTATCTACTGTGGGTACCAGGCTTTAGAAATATAACACTTTTGAACATAAAAAGCTAATAGCATGTTTTACTCGTTTGTATTGTTTCTCTTCTTGGTAAATGTCACTTCAATTCCATGATTTAAAATGAAATACATACATGGACATGTGTGTAATTTACTATTTTTACCGTTTCTGTTCTGTCCTATGTATTCTTCCTCCCTATTAGCATTGAATTTGTGGTAACAAATATGGCTAATATCTAGTGCTCAAAGGTTGGTAAAACCATGAATATTTTTTTTGCATTACAGTAGTGAATAAATTGACAAATATCATCTAATAAAACAAACGATTGTGAATGAGCATCCATAGTTAACGAAAAATAAAAAAATGTTTGTTTCTGGTCATGAAACTGTCGCATTCTTTAGAGTCCATAAAAGCATAACTTAAAATTAACATAATTATTTAAAGAATAACATGCACTGAGGTCTCTGGCATCACTGATTTATAATCTAAGTTAACACAAATGTACTTGGAGCATTTGCTACACCAAAATAACAAACGGGACAAAATTCACTTCGCTGGAATCTATACGCAAATATTAAGAGTACTGAACCCATAACGCATAACATACAACAAACAAAACAAAATGAAAGGCCAACAACCAAAAGTTTTTTATTCTATATTTATCAGAGGAATATTAATACACTAATAATAGTTACAAATGATAATATATTACATTAAAGTTCCTGAATAAAACTTTTTTTTCTGATTTATTACTATATTACAACTCTGTAATTAAATAAAATTTCTCAAAATTACAATAAAGTTGATTATCAGTCCTCGAGTGCACTCGTCGCAAATTTACACACGATTTATAACTTTATAAATGTAATATAAATAAAACTCAAATCTCTTAATTTAGATATAGTGGTTTTGTTTAATAGTGGTCCGGACGAGAAAAGCATCTCCAGAGACAGGCCATGAAACTATAGATTTCTTAGAAACATGGAAGGAGCAAACTGAAATACCGTAATATAAATGTAAAACGTAACAGGAAGTGAGGAAAATGAAACACCCGAAAAGTAAAGCACAAGCACTATCTAAAACTCAAAAATCACGTAACATGAAAATTAAATACTGCAACTGGCTGCTGGCAACGAAGGATTATGAGGGGATCGAGATATGGAGCGTTATTAATAGGGGTTGGGTGGAAAATCGGGTGTTGGGTTGGTGGCATGTGTGCTCGTTAAGGAAGGGTTTGCGGGGAGGGTATTGCTGTGGCCAGTATATGAGGGAAGTAGGTTGAAGAGAGGTGTGATGGGGGCATGGGCATAGGTGGAGGTGGTGTCATGTGTCTAATGTAAAGTCAATAATTCGCTTTGAGGGTCGGAAGTTTTGTCGGCTATAGCCAATGGAATATAAAGTTGGGGGCTCATTCGGTTGCTGATCGTCGTACCAGGGATTGGCTGTGCTCTGTCATCTTTACGAGAATCGAAGCCTTAGTGTCACACACCTCCAACATGTTATTTTTTTTTTATGTATGTAATTTTTTCCCTGGTTTTTTTTTTTTAGATTTTTAATTTTTTTAATTTTTTACATCAAGGTTAACGGGATCAAGGTAAAGGTCGCCAAAATTAAACATGGGGGATGGAGTCAGTAACATAATTAGTATAGCTATGTTTCTTTTCGCACAGGCGTCAACGCGAAGGAGCCAGGAACTGTCTACCATTTTGGATTATGTCACCTCTTGCTCTGTCATTCCAGCCGGTCGGAGGCCATTTTAAGACGTAAGCGTATAGCCCGGTTTCTAGAATTTTCTACTTCATGCTCTGTCATTCTATATAACTATTTCCTTCATGCTCTGGCATTTTATCTTGCCTCTCTCTTTCTTCTCTCTCCTACCACTTTTCTCTCTTGCACCTTCTTCGTCCTCCATCTTGGATGTCGTCTGAATTAATACCCCCACCACATGCTAGGGGTGCTGGTGTCGGCCATGTTGTTTATTTCTGGTTCCTCTATAAGTGGTGCTATGCTAATGACGAAAGATCAGCATAAAATATTTTAATAAAGATGTCAGTATAAATATGCATGGATAGTGGAATCCACAAAAATATTAATTCTGTTGACATGTACATATTTGGAGACAGTTGACGAACGAATATAAATTCTTTACTTTTGGGCGGGGACATACAAAAAAATTGATCAATGGATCAATCGAAGGATTGGGATTTATCGAAACATTGGGAATGCTCAGAAGGATTGTGTTTGATGAGAAGGATTGTAATTGAGCGAAGTATTGGGATTGATCAACGTATTGAGATTGATCGACGTATTGGGTTTGATCGACGTATTGTGATTGATAGACGTATTGGGATTTATCGACGTATTGGGATTGATCGACGTATTGGGATTGATCGACGTATTGGGATTGATCGAAATATTGGAATTGGGCGAAGTATTGGGATTGATCGAAGTATTTGGATTGATCGAAGGATTTGGATTGGCCGAAGGATTGGCATGGATTGCTGTGGATTGAGGAGGAGTATTGATATGGGTTGGGATTCATCCAAGAATTGGTATTGATTCAAGGATTGAGATTGATCGATTGATTGGTCTGGGTTGCCCTGGATTGTAGAGGAGGATTGCGAAGGATTGGGATTTATCGAAGGAATGGCACGGGTTTATGTGAATTGTGGAGGAAGATTGCGAAGGATTATCGTGGATTGCTGTGGATTGAGGAGGAGTATCGCGAAGTATTGGTGTAGGTTGGACTGGTTTGGTGGGTGGATTGGTTTATGGATTGATGTGTGGATTAGTGTTGATTGGTGTGCATAGATGATTGTGATGATGATTGCGGTGCTGATTGCGGTGATGATTGTGAGGCTAATTGTTGTGCTGATTAAATGAAAGATTGTGCGTTTTTTTCGAAATATTGAATTTTTGGAATTAAAAATTTTTTTTTAGAATTTCTTTTTGGGTTTAAGGTTATACAAGGTCAAGGGCAAGGAAGGTCACAGATGTGATGTCAAGTCGAAGGTCACCCAGATCTAACATGTTTATCAGAGTCATCAGTGCCACTTTGGTGTTGAAAATGTAAACAAATGACAAACGAAAAACCCAATATTGTTTGTGGAGTGCATTTTACAGAATGAGCAAATGTGAGGAAGGTGAGTCCTGCAGACTAATTTACTAATGGTAAACATTGGAAAGGGGAGGAGAATGTTAATACAATGTAATTGATTTGGTGGGGTCTGTCGTCTGCTGGAAATAGTGCTGTGGGGGACCTCCGGAAATTAATGTTTTTAAAAATGATTTTTCAAAATAATTTCTAATTATATTGCCGATTAATTTTTTATAACTTAAAGGGAATTTTTGGGATTTTTGGAGATTTTTTGGGTAAGAGGTCAAAGGTCACTAAGCCAATATCAAAGGTCAAGATCACCTGGATCCAATATGACAGTACGGATATAGAGTCAAGGTAATGTGTCAAGGCCAAGGTCTCCTGGGTCTCAACATGGCCGTTGAGTGACATCATGACATAATGGCTGGTCGGTTCTAGTCCATCGTCCCCTCTAAAATTAAACATATAACATTTTAATAAAAAAAAATTTGGAAATTTTTTTTATAAATTTTTAAGTATATTTCTGGTAAAATTTTTGGGGATTTTTGTAAATTTTTTGGGTTCAAAGTCATTTAATGTCACAAGGTAATTCAAGGTCAGAGGGTCAAGGTCACCTGAATTCATTATGACTGCTAAAATTTCTGACGGATTCAAGATTGCTGATGGTTGTCTCCGGCTCCGTTCCTGGATCCCGTGTATCGATTTGGCATATCTCAATTCCTTCCGATGGATATAAAAGTGCCTGCATACGGTTCATTTTAGCATTTGGGATGCTAGATGTTTTTTTCAGGGTGAAAACGGGAATTTTTGAGGGAAGAAGGGAAATTTTAAGGGAATGTTGGTCGTTTTTGAGNATGTTTTTTTCAGGGTGAAAACGGGAATTTTTGAGGGAAGAAGGGAAATTTTAAGGGAATGTTGGTCGTTTTTGAGGGAGAATGGTTGAATTTAAGGGGCAAAAGGGAAATTTTTGGAGGGAAAATGACCGCCGGGGGACCGGAATGACAGAGCAAAAACAGATTGAGTAATTGTTCTTTCTTTTAACATTTACAAATTAAATTTTAATGCTTGCATTGGGAAAACGAACAGTTTATAGGTAAGGTAACACTTTTTTTTTAGGCATTACGCCTAAAAATGCGTTAACATCTTTAGAAACATTTGCATTGTAGGACTGAGCTAACTTCATCAGAGACAGTGATCAATTTCCTGCATTCCGATAATACTAACACAGAAAATATTTATGTAAATCGAACTGAAAATTTATTGTAATAAATAACATTTTGTTGTAAACCTTTTATATTTCTACTTGTGCAAAAACCGGATTTTTAGAACAACAGAATAGTTCTTTCAGTAATACCGACTCTTGTAAAAGTATAAGCATTAACATGTAATGGTACTAAAAAGTTTTTCCCTAACTATTACCCCAAAATTTTTTTTTGTAACTTCGCAAGGGGACGGAACAGCAACCACGTACTTATTTCGCCTCGTTGGTTCTAAATAGAGATGGAGAAGGCTCAAAATGTAAAAATAATATCTTTACACACCATAACTTTATGTTTCATTATCTAGTGTTTAACATACGTAGTACAACCACACATAGAACATAAAACACACGTCTTCAATATACACGGCTACACACATTAACCCGGCGTTGGTCGCGCCCCTCCGTGAGACACAGTTGGACGCGCNACGTCTTCAATATACACGGCTACACACATTAACCCGGCGTTGGTCGCGCCCCTCCGTGAGACACAGTTGGACGCGCGTGAGCATTTCCCTCACATCTCAGTTTTAGTTATTTCTATTAGTTATAATCTGCATTATTTATGGTTTTTAAAATTTTTTTTATTTAAGACAATTGCATTAATAAATTATTTACCCATTTAATGTATTTTATTCAATACAATTTTGAAATTATTATTAATTAATTGGAAAAAAAGAATAAAACAACAGAACTTTATTAACACAATAAAATTAATTATTAACCAAAATTAATAATAGATTATTTAGAGAACAGTAGGTATTACTCTTTTGTTTGTATATAAGCCTTAAAAAGTAATAACAAAAATGTAAATTAAATTGTTAATTACAATTAATGGTATAGATTATCTTATGTTAGTATTATAAAAAAAATGCTGTTACATTCACAATCAAATAAAAATAGAAACATGAATGTTTTCAAAAATTATTTATGAATTTTTTATTCTAATTCGCTAACATTTTAAATGCAATTAGATCAAGTAAATTCACAATGTTAATTTCAAATAGATATTTTGCAGATTTTACAATTTTTTTTTTGTTTTATATTTTTTCTTTTTGGGCAGACACCACAAATTCCTTCTGCTGAATCTTCTCTCCGCTGTTTTTGGTGGGATTCATTTTCGCCTACCATTTTCGTAATTATTCTCTTCAGATCTGTTGGTAAGGTCACTATGGAGGCTCTTCTTGCTATGTGTGGCCTTATCAGCTGAAGGGCCAGTTGCTTCAAATGCAACCGCCTCTCTTATTTCTCGTTTGTATTAGCCTCGTAGATAATGTGGGACTTAATTTCCCCTATGTCTAAAATTTAAAANGCCTCTCTTATTTCTCGTTTGTATTAGCCTCGTAGATAATGTGGGACTTAATTTCCCCTATGTCTAAAATTTAAAACAAATCCTAAGAGGCCACCGTCTGCTGATACTACTGACGGAATATAACATTTTCAGCTCGTCAATAACATCTAATCCTCCTTTTTTCAAATTAAAAAAGGAATTAACTTCTGGTTTTTGCCTATCTCCTGTTCCTTCATCAATATTCCCTTCGGAGTGGAAGGATGGCAGCAAAAGCACAGTTTTGTTGACTTTCGGCTTATATGTGACAAGAAGCCCGTCCTTCTGGTAACCAAAAAGGCTACTGTTTACCGGCCTTTTCTTTGTATTTATGAACAGGGAGGGTATTTCCCTCTTATTTTTTCTTGGAGTCCCTACAATTGTTGTCCTCAATTCCAAAAATTTATTTGCTAAGGGGATTGACGTAAAGTTGTTATCCATTGTAATATTACGGCCATTATTGGAAATCGTCTGAACTTATCATAACACAACGCTATTGGCGCTATTATTCAAGGTATATGCCCCAGAAGGTTGTTGACCACAATAAATTTCCAAATCAGCCGTATAAAATACCCGGGAGTCAACCAAGTCGTACATTTTTATTCCATATTTGGCTTATTTATTAGGCATTTACATGCGAAATTTGCAACGTCCCCTAAAACTCTCCAGCATTTCATCAATTGTAGCATACTGACAAATGTGGTAACTATTCTTATATTTGTCAACGAACCGATCAAATAAATATCTTATTGGTGCTAGGAATAGGTTAAAGAACGCGACGAGAGCCCAGACGATGTCATCAAATCGGATAGCTCTAGCGAGAAGGTAAAATCTCATTATGCTCATGGTAGCCCTAAAACATTCTGGAGCCTTGCCATCATCGAGCCAGAGCTCCTCTAAATTCAAGTATTGAGCTTTATTATTCCTGCCAAATACAACAGACCAATAAAAGCTGAATTTTCCTCAAAGTTTGTCTCAACACAATCCCGGGATCTGTTGTATTTTTCTTGAAATATTTTTAGAACTTTATTAGTATTTATAACAATATCATTTATTATTTCCTGGTCCAAAAATAAGGACCAACAATACAAAATTGTACGCTTGTCCTTAGCAACCGAAAAGTGTGGTCCATTCGCTCATTGCTATAAGAAAAATCCTCAAAATTTCTTTAGGAGAACTGGATTTTTGTAACGTTTGGTGACCCCGTCTTTTCCAAAATAAAAACTATCGTCATTTCTATTTTCTTGTTCACTAGAATCTGAGAACTCTGATATAGACTGATGATCCTCATGTTCACTAGGTCTCTCAGATTCGTTTTCAGGGTCATGATGTGGAATTACTTCATTTTCTTCAATTGGAGCATTGGAAGTTTGACCTCCAGTACTGCCATGAATAACGATATAAAACCGAAAAATCCCACTTTATTAAAAAACGTTACCTACGAACCCTAAAAGAAAAAAAATGTAATTACAGTCATTCCTTTCTTCAGGGAAATTCTTCAAAAGTTGTAAAACTTTCGCTGCACGACTCATTTTTCCGGAAAAAAAAATACTAACTCGCACTTCACTCAAAGAATAACAACGAACGGTGAAAGACTACTGGCAAATCTCGGAGACAACTAGGCGAAGGGAGGCAGGCCCGTGTCCTGTGGGACGGCTGGCCGGAGCCAGTGACGCGAGTGGTCGTGCCGTCAGCATTTCCCTCACACTCCCGCTTTGGTGTACAAAATCATTTTTATGTTGGTGACATGGAAATGATTTTTTCAAATAATAGTTTATTAAATTTTATTTATACATAAAGAACAAATGGAAAAAATGTCAGAGGGAAGTAAAAAAAATTAAGTCCAATACACACTTTTTTCGGGAAGTGTGAGGGAAATGCTCACGGCACGACCAACGCCGGGTTAAGGACACTTTTTAAGATATGTTTGCTCTGTAGGGTAAGATAGGGCACGTTCCCACGAGGCATTTTGCTCCAACGTGACNGACACTTTTTAAGATATGTTTGCTCTGTAGGGTAAGATAGGGCACGTTCCCACGAGGCATTTTGCTCCAACGTGACGTTAGCCCACGGAGTATTTGTGCTCCAGACTACACGCAGTAGATGCGCGAGACTGGCTGCAAGTACGATTTCGTACGGCATAAACTGATGTGCCTACAGCGAGGGATCAGAACTTTACCCGGAGCAAAATGCGCATCGCAGGAGTAACGGACTTTGGACAGAACAACACTGAAAGAAAACTGCCATCTTCATGCTGCTCTCGTAGTAATGGCGTGGTCGATATATATCNTTTGGACAGAACAACACTGAAAGAAAACTGCCATCTTCATGCTGCTCTCGTAGTAATGGCGTGGTCGATATATATCGAGTCCAGGGGGCGCTAATGTTCAGAAGAACCAGCTGTACTACCCGAGGGTCGGAGCTTATCTTCTTAGCTAGCCGGGATAATAGATGAGATGAGATGTGGGCAGAAAGTAGGGTGGCCAGGTCTTACGCTAATGTTTACACCTACGTTTTCTGTTATCCCACCGAATCCTTTCAAATGTGTTTTAGTAGCATCGAAAAAATTGCAGACAGATATTTTGCAATTACCAGGAAATTGTTGTTTATTTTACTCCAGCTTGATTGCGTAGTGTAATTTCAACTGTTTATTAAAAATTTGGTTGTTATTGGAAGATATTTACTGTCTAAGTTGTTACACCATCTTTACCAATGGCTGTGAAACAGTTAAGACGTAAATATTTTCTATGGATGAGGCTGGAATCGGTTTTAGAATTGAACAGACGTAGGAAGTACTTGAGGTTAGAGAACTGTTTATAGATGTAAACACTTTTCAATGTTATTATACATCCTCAGGCCAGGTTCAAATTCAACTACAATAATACTAAAGTTAATAAAAATATTTTATTCACTTATAAGTGCGGGTCTGTTGGTAAACCAGACGTAACCCATTTTTTCGACGATGTAAGTTTGACGACGGCCGAGTCAATGTCACAGACATGCGCTGAGAGAATCGGTTCACCTAATCTTTAGTCTAGTGGTACCCCAGAGCCGAGAAACTAATTGGAAATCGTTTACAACTGGGCATGTCTCTCACATTACCGCGTGAACTGTCATCATATTTTCCAAAAAAANAAAAAAAAAAAAAAAAAACTTCTTCACTTATGTTTGTTTCCTAAAATATTTACATGTTTAAATAAAATGATTATTTTTCTTAATGTGAATCTTTTGATTTCATTAAAGCTTGCTTAGAGGAGGCACACAAGAATTTCAAAACGCTTGTTTCTATAAATTATTTCCTTACCTCAAGTTAAAGTCACATCATTTCCGACAGATTTGGTGGGAAAAAAGGGTTCATAGTCCCGAAAAGAGAAAATGTTTGCTCTACATATGGCATGCAATCTGCGCCACGCATTTTGTCTTCGTGGAAATGTGCACTAATCGTCATTTAATCAGCGGCGTTCAGTAACTGAAATAACAAAATAACTCTGTGAGTCTTGTACANCGTGGAAATGTGCACTAATCGTCATTTAATCAGCGGCGTTCAGTAACTGAAATAACAAAATAACTCTGTGAGTCTTGTACAGCAGTGTCAACACGTTTGCAGATTTAATTAATATTAAGTAAATTTTCTAGTTTCAGTTTGATGTTGCATTGGCATTAATAAAACGAACGTCAAGTCGTGACTTAAGTTAAACAGTATTAATTCATTGTTTTCAACAGCGACTTGAACAGTTTGTTACTGGAGCTAAATAAAAAAAATTATTTAAATAAGATATTGCTGCGTTTTTTATTGACATTCACAGTTAACAGCTTCTTTTCAGTCGTTTGCAATAATAGAGTGAATAATAATATCCTACCCGTACCACAGTTTTAGTAAGGTGAATGATGACTTTTCATGTGTGCCCAAGCGCTCCAAATTGTTTTAAATAAGAGAATGTGCGGAGAAAATACGGGAAGCTTCAACAAATTAGTGGCATCAGCTTACCTTTTGAAACATGAATTACGGTCTGTTAGATGAAACGAGATTCTAACCGACTGGCTACTGAGATGTGACATGTTTTTTAAACAAGAATGGGTACTCATGAGTAATTGTAATTTTCATCCTAAAACTTGTAAGAGCAGGTAAAGCGGTGGTAGCCCTGATTGTATATAATTAAGTGAAGCCCACGTTAAAAAAAGATGCGCTTGGGTTTCTCTAAGAAAAACTCCTTTCCATATATGGCAAGAGCCTTGTGGAGCCATGAAAAACATCGGCACGGTGTGCATTCGTAACTACACAAGCCAAAGCTGACAGTCACCATGTGTTCTGAATTTTCGAGCCCCGGTGTTATGACATAACACTCTAGGCCCCGTATAAAATGTCATTGGTACATTACGAAGAGACGAAAAAAATTTTCCCTTAACCCACAACGCAACAAATTTAACATTTGATGCACGTAATACTAACAGAACCATATGCTGATTCTCGCTGCCAGAGAATAATGTATGGTTTCTGTAAAATAGGGAGGAGAATTATACAGGTAGCCCATTTTAATTACTTATGTTGTGGGAGTAGCTTTCGAAAGATAAATTTTACTTCAGGACCTGAAATTAGTCACTGTTTCCAATACCAATTAATTACAGCCTCTTGGTGCCTAGTAGGTACGGATAAAATACGGAGATCTAACAATAATTTTCTATCTGGGCGTAGGCTATAGGCCATTCTACAAATATTTATATCAAAATTTTTTTTCTATTTAGAATGATTTAATTTTGGGAAATTTCATTAAGATAACTACATTTTTTCTAAACCTTAAACACGGACTGTTGATATTTTGTCACGCATAGCAAATTAACCATTCAAATTTAATAATCCTTTAAATTTCAATTTTATTATAAATCAATAAGTTAATCGCTGGTTTTCTTCAATCTTGCGAGTTTTGTATAGATAGAGATATTTTTTTCTGGAGATGAATTAAAATTAGTAGTTATAAGACATATTATAAACCATGCAGTAAAAACAGGTTGCTAAGTCATTAAGACTTCATTCTGGTTGGAACAGGTCGATTCGGCTGCCTTAAATAGTATGAGGGTAAGTCCAATAAACACTTTAAAAGCGTCATAAAAAAATCGAAACCTTGTTCGAAAGTTGTGTTAAGACAGTGATGGAAATGGACAAAGTGTGACAAATAACCGACAGATGGCAGCGCAAAGGTGCCACCCTATGCGTGGGCGTAAAAAGTTTGTCAAGGTGTAGGATTCACTGTCAACATGCACCCTTAGAGGAGCACAGGCCCGTTATGCTTTTTCTTGACAGGCGAAGGGATAAACTCCATCGAAATTTATCGCCAAATGAGATTTAAGCGTGGTGATGCATGTTTGAAACTCGAAGAATATATGCGGGATGGGGTGCACGACTGGCTACACGCGACGCTGAAATAATTATTTTTTACTCAGGGTGTTCAAGCACTGCACTCTTTTGCACGACAGGGCGCATGCGTAAAATTAGCTTAATGTTGTATTTATTTTCAGTAAATTTCACTATAAAATATTTCAGATTTTCAATTGATTCACCTGCGTAGTAATTAACTTTTAAACTTCTAACGGCACCCTGCATGACAAAGTGAAAATAAACCGAAATTTAATTTAAATAAAACTAATTTAATTACTGGAATGATGACACAACGTATGAGAAAAACTATTCCCAATTAAAAAGATGCGTTAGTTACGACTGCATTGTCCACGTTGCAGTTTCTACTTTACAATATAGGTGGTTGTGGTGTGACCACAAGTTTATCATGCCGCCCGTGCGAACGGATATTTATGTGGATAGGAAACAAACAAGTCGTTATATCACACTGAATCGCAGATCGATCATCCCGGCAAGCCAGCCTGCCGGAAATGTTGATTTCTGCAAACCGACTGGAGGTTGTTTACTGGCTGCTCGCAACCGTGACGGCTATAACGAATCGCTTGGTTTCGAAACCTCGTACTCTTGATTCTGAGTGTTCCTTGAAAGAAAGTTTATTTTGTACAAAGCACATTAACACGTTTATTTTTGCGAATTATTTTTAAAAGTTCAACGATTTTTATGGTTTAATATATACATTTTATTACTGCTGATTATAAAGCTGATCTCAAAGAATTTAGAACACATTTATTACAATTAATTTTTACATTAATGCATGATATCTTATTTTAAATTTTTTTCTGGTAATTCTATGTATGATGAAGCATATAAAGCATTATCATTATTAACACACATATCTAAATTATTTATTGAATGTAATGACCAACCAGTCCCTTCAGCTCAAAATAATGTTCTTTTTTTTTTAATGTTGTTACATATTTTGTTACATGGATAATTGATGGGCGTATCAGAGTTCGTGAGGGATGGAGGTCTTAATAAAAATAAAAGAACTAGATTTGTATTCTAATGTATTCACACAGTCGTTATTTAAAGCGTTAAATTTTCTGTCTTCACTATTGCTCTTTTTATTTAACAGTGAGTGCAATGTTTAATGTCTATTTCAACTCAAATTAACGCCCTACTTGAAGTCTCTGTTTGGTTCCAGACAAATAACTCATACTCATAATTAACATGTGTTCAGTCAATCTGTTGGCACCATTTTTAATGTATTTCACTCACGCATCTAGTCCAATAGTCCAGCATGCCAGCCGCAATATTCACTGCTTGATACTCGCAGTCGCAGATTTCCCTTCCGTTGGTCAATTCTCTCGC
This sequence comes from Clitarchus hookeri, assembly GCA_002778355.1. Classification (NCBI taxonomy): domain Eukaryota; kingdom Metazoa; phylum Arthropoda; class Insecta; order Phasmatodea; family Phasmatidae; genus Clitarchus; species Clitarchus hookeri. The sequence continues at coordinate 135,619 of NQII01002139.1, forward strand.
TGCTCGTTGTCTATCGCTCGGATCTCAGTCATTCAATCACTCATCAACTAGTCTGCTAGCAGGCCTGTCACACTTTTATATTGTTCGCCCTGACCATCTGGAATGTTCAACGCACCCCGAGTCAAGCTGAGAGAACGAGGTCAGTATTACAGCGCATTCTTCAGATAAACGCAGAAATCCTATCCACCGAAGATCAGGAGCGGTGGGCCGACAAAGGGTTATCGGGGTAGAATGCCTTCATAACTTAAAATGCTGGTAGGAATATTGCTTGACTGTCGTTATAACATCCCATTGACATGCCGCCCATTATCATATCACGACTCTGTACACTTCGTTCGCTCGCGCGGGGTGAGCCAACATCAGCGGTGCCGACCAACGACCCACAACAATATTTGTTAAGGTTTTATCTAAATTGCATTATTTATAAATTTCTGTGTTTTGAATTCTTTTTGGTACTACTTGTATTTCGATATTATTTTTAATATTTGAAGCATTGTATTTTAAATTTATTTTTATAGCATTTTTCAGTATTAAAATATAATGAATTATTTGAATAATTTCTTTATTAGTTGATTGTAAAAATTCATTGTTATATATATAATTTTCAATTATGAATGTTTGTATTCTTGATATAAATGCAGTATTTTTCTTGAAATTATTTTTATTTTTGTATGGAATATTATGTTTACTTTTCTTCTCACAATTAAATCATCAAAATATTTTTAACAATGTTTTGAAAATTTAATATTAATTTCTTTTTCTTTTTTTGATTAAATCGTTAAAATCTTTATTAATAATTTTTGCGAATGGATGTTAAAAAATGTTAATTTTCTTGTAAAATTATCCTTGTATTTANTTGTATGGAATATTATGTTTACTTTTCTTCTCACAATTAAATCATCAAAATATTTTTAACAATGTTTTGAAAATTTTTTATTAATTTCTTTTTCTTTTTTTGATTAAATCGTTAAAATCTTTATTAATAATTTTTGCGAATGGATGTTAAAAAATGTTAATTTTCTTGTAAAATTATCCTTGTAATTAAATTCATTTCTCAAAAAATTTCCATCTTATATTTATTTTATTTTTAGTAAACTATATAAAAAATACAAATATATTCACCACATGTATCTAGGTAAAAAACTTTTTGGTACAATTTTTAAGTTCACTAAGTAGACAATATAAAAAAAAAGTTTTCATGAATTTTTAGTAAATAGTTTATATAAATATAACTGTTAACTATGAAACTAATTCGATCTTATTTCGTTTTATATTTATAATAACAATAACATTTTTTAAGCAATATTTTTAATTTATTTAAATTTCTTCATATTAAATTTCTTACATCAATCTTGTTAGTTTGGTTTACTTCAATTGCCATCGTTGTTATTTTGATCATTCTTTTTATTAGAAATAAAATTTATGAATAATTATAAAAATTATTAAATTTAAAACATTAAAATGATTATTTTTATAAAAAAAATTTACTTTTATTTTTATATAAATGTATATTTAAAAATATAAATTTACATTTATATTTATATAAATTAAATACTAATTTTTTTAAATTTCTTCTATATTATAGATATTATTTTTTTATGTTTACATAAATGAGAACCCTCATATCTTGTGTAATGACGAGGGCTAAATATATTAATATAGTTTGTTCCTTTACAATTTTTAACTTTTTTTAGTAAAGTTTAATTATATTTAATTATATGATTTTATTTTTTATGGTTATTAAGATATTTTCACAAATATGTATATAAAAATTACAAAATCCTTTTCCTAATATTTTATGTCGTGTTTGTCCATCAACTTATTCATCATACTCATTTGTACATATGTACCACCAGAATTAATATGTTCATCTTTTGTATTTTTGAATTAATGAAAAAAAAAATACGTATTTTAAATCCCCACTTTTTTCAAATTTGTTATTATTATTAAATGTATTAAAAATTACCTTATCGTGATTTTTTTATTTTTAAATTTATGGATAGGATTTTTTTATGAATATGTATTCTACACTCAAATATTACTTTATTTTCATTCATTATATTTTCTTTGTTCTCCATTATTTTATATAATAAAACATTTTTAACATTATTATTTTTAATTTATATTTTAAAATTATATTTAATGTAATATTTAATTATTATGTTTTTATGGTTAATTTTAATATATTTTTATTTTCTTAATTTTATGAGTATTTTATTAGTAACATTTTTTTCTTGGTAAAATGAAGGCTTTATCAGTAAATTTAATTTCTTGATATTTAGTTAAATTTTTGAAATTTATGAAAGTGTCCCAGTTCTCTCCTTTGACATCAACTATTTACAAAAAGCTCTTACATCTAATATATATTGCATTATATTCTGTCATCGAAATGTGTACTATTATTCCTTCACATTAATATATGAAAGGAATTTACTTTTGTTTCAGTTCTTAGTTTAGCTATATTTTTATTACAAAATATATAATGTGATTCTGAAATATACAAACTTTATATATTTAGGCATGAACATTATAATGAACTTGGTTTAGTTCCAAACATATATATTCCGTTACGGTATGATTAAATACCGCAGTAAATAAAAATAACCCGTCACTTTCTTCATAGAAAGTGTGTTGCATGAAAACTATGTCATGAGTATTATGTATATATTTTCGTTTTAGGTCATCCACGCAGTTAGGCTACGAAAATAAAGGAAAAATTATGTTAGAAACCTGTGATTAAAAAGCACAACGATAAATTTGATAAAGTTCGTTGTTCAGAATATGAGTCTTATCTACTACAATCGTACATTCTGGCCCTTCGCCATAACATAGTTATCCCTACTGATCATTAAAGTAATGCTTCTTATTGACAATGATTATTTTACATCATTTAATGCTAGTACACTTGGTTTTATGTATTTGATAAATAGTGCTTTTAAAAAATTACATTTATATGTTGAAAATTAAGTAAGCATGTTTGAAAATTTTAACTGAAACAGGAAAATTCTTATAATTTTCAAGAAAACGATATAAAAATATTTTCTTCAAACTTCCTCCAATTCTCTGTAAAGTACACAGATATCTTCACACCGTATCTTAAAAGCCGATATGAGACTCGTTCCGTATGAGATGCAAAACTAATTAATGTCTTATAAAGCTTGCACGTTTAGCAGTTATCGTGTTACCTCACTAAGCCACTAACAGGATGTTTATTACTGTATAAGCAAATAATTTTAATTTCTTGACCTTAGTTCCGGACGGGGTTGTATATATTCCCTAGTAGGTTATAGTCATTTCACTAACCAGCCTGTACGCATTAATTCGGGTCTGGTATTTCATAGCACTAGACAGACTTCAAGTATTATAAATATCTCAAGCATAGAAACAAGACACTTTTAAGGACGATAATGGCAGCTGCATCAAACATACCATCACCTTTAAGTGTAAGGAGCCACGGTGGCCAAGCAGTTAGACTGCTCTCCTCCCACCAAGGAGAAGCTGGTTCAATCCCCGGTCAGTTCACTCCGCATTTTCGCAAGTGGGAATCGTGCTGGTTAATGCAGCTGATAGGTGGGTTTTCTCGGTGATCTCCCTTTTCCGCAACCCCTTCAGTCCGGCGCTGCTCCATACTCACCTCACTTCACCTTCATCGGCAATGAAGATCCCTATGTAAGAGCCACCCAAATCTCTTCACTCACTCACATCTACGTGTAAAACGCACTGAAATGCCATGCAAAGTTTCAATCTTGAGTTTTGCAAACACAGTTCGATTTAATAATTTAATGAGGTAAATATTGTGACAGAATTTAAAAGCAGTCGACTTCATGGCACTATTACAGTTTTAGTTGATAAGTCTCCTAATGCAGCAATAAAGATACTATTCATAAGTACAACAAATTTTTGTTGGCTTAAAAATGGTTTTTGGAAAATCGCGTAGTGTGAATTTTGTATTTTTGAGTGTTTCCTAGTTTTACATTGTTGGGAAAAACGTTCCTATTTTGTATTTTTTTTACCAGAGGAAGTATCAGTTTTGTCTGTACGTCTATACTTGGGTTGTCTTGCGGCCCTTGAAAGCTTCTTATTTCGCGCACAGAATTTTTTAGAATCACGTCACGTTTATAGCTTTTAGTAAATACACACAACTTTCAAACTTCTCGGTTGCACCGAGAGCTTATATTTGTAATAAGGGTCTTTCCAAATCTTTCGTGATGTCGTACATCAAAAACAGTTCAACTGATTTGAACCAAAGTAATATGTTTATAGTTCACAATTTTATTACTGAATTCACGTTAATACAAGTACGCTATTTGGAAATATAACACAACAGGAAGACGTATGATTTNACAATTTTATTACTGAATTCACGTTAATACAAGTACGCTATTTGGAAATATAACACAACAGGAAGACGTATGATTTAAGTCATAACTCAGGAACTACGTACATAAACAACTTTAACAATATTTAACATAATTTGCACTCAAGGGCAATATTTGGACATAAGTCATTGCTTGACTAAGTTATCACAGAAAACCAAGTCTTGAGACGCGGAATAATCCCGGGAAAACGAGCCGATGGTATATGTAGTCATAATATATGTGCAAAAGGTTTAATGAATATCACGAGGAATTTCGTCAGATTAATTATAAATTAGAAAACAAAAATTAAATTTACGGAACGAATTGCTAAACGAAAAAAAAAAACACAACCTTATTTTTCCAGTTTTCACTTGTCCGCTCGAAGACAGTAGCAGATGCCAGCTCCCGAAGCGTCACGACATGATCGTCTACGGAAACCTACTGGGTTCTTCTGTGTCATCGTCGTGTTGTCTAGCATTGCGGCAGTAACTTCACCGTTGTGTCATCCAGTCTTTTGCGACATTTTTCGTCTTCGTCTCTGTGCTCGTCTGGGCTGTCTTAAATTTTTGTTGTCCTTGGTTCTTTTTTTTTAGTTTAATTCGTTTGATAATTCGTTCTATAATAATAGTTTTCTGTTTCCTATTTTTTATCAATCTTATNTTTTTTTTAGTTTAATTCGTTTGATAATTCGTTCTATAATAATAGTTTTCTGTTTCCTATTTTTTATCAATCTTATAAAATTCGTTGTGGGATTTATATGTGTACATCAACTAAAGCTACACTCAGCTCGGTTTTTCCGTGATTGTTTCGTGTCTGAGACTTGGTTTCCTGTGATAGCTTAGTGAAGCAATGACGTATGCAATAAATATTTCAAACAACTTGTTATTTGTGCTGCGATAACTTAATTATATTATTTATTGTATTTACTTTCAAACTGATAGTATTCATATATTTTATATTTTTTATTGTATATCTGTCGAGCATTTAGGGGCATTTAAACAAAACACGAAAAAATTTACAACCTGTTCTTACCATAAAATACGCTTATGCGTATGTAAAATAGTGCTACCTAGGAAATTAATTATTGTGTATTAATTTTAGAAACTATTGGAACGAGTCCCAAAAATTTTGAATCACGTTAGTACTACGGCATGCGACCCTACCTAAAAATTTATAAACTGATAAGGAAAACCAATTTTTAATTCGTATGACTATACAATTTGTTGAAGGCCAACATCTTATCTCACGGGAACTGTTAAAGCCGTTTTGAATCCAGTTTTATAGTCCTACGCCGGCAGTACCTACTGTGTGCGCTAANTCTCACGGGAACTGTTAAAGCCGTTTTGAATCCAGTTTTATAGTCCTACGCCGGCAGTACCTACTGTGTGCGCTAAAAACACTAACTTAAGTAATAATTTCGTAAGTATGCCTGGGTATAAAATTGCATTATCTAAACATTATGCTTCAATATTATGTCTCAGTGACCTCCCAATAAGGTTCCGCAACATGCGATGTACACCAGAAATATTAATATGTCACAGAATAGATTTATAAAATACACCCTCGCTTCTTTTACTCTTCGTGCCCTGTTCCTAAAACACACAAAACCATTTAAATCAAAACTGTTGTGCTCAGATACTTTCGGTGTGCACTAAATTATCCTAGCAAAAGCCACAATTTAATGACATTTCTAAATATAATTCCATCAAAAAATTTTCATATGTTATTACATCTCGGAGTATTATTATCCGCCGATTTTCATTAAACTTTTTGGACATCTACTTCGTGAAAGATTGTGTTCCTCATTAGACGACTCACATAGTTACGTTTACAGGAGAGCAATGTCGATAATTTTTATTTTTATTGATAGAATATTAAAAGGACGGCAACAGTGCTGAACAAAGCTAAAAGTTAAATCCGCATTGGAAAACANTCTCACGGGAACTGTTAAAGCCGTTTTGAATCCAGTTTTATAGTCCTACGCCGGCAGTACCTACTGTGTGCGCTAGAAACACTAACTTAAGTAATAATTTCGTAAGTATGCCTGGGTAGAAAATTGCATTATCTAAACATTATGCTTCAATATTATGTCTCAGTGACCTCCCAATTAAGTTCCGCAACATGCGATGTACACCAGAAATATTAATATGTCACAGAATAGATTTATAAAATACACCCTCGCTTCTTTTACTCTTTGTGCCCTGTTCCTAAAACACACAAAACCATTTAAATCAAAACTGTTGTGCTCAGTTACTTTCGGTGTGCACTAAATTTTCCTTGTAAAAGCCACAATTTAATGACATTTCTGAATATAATTCCATCAAAAAATTTTCACATCTTATTACATCTCGGAGTATTATTATCCGCCGATTTTCATTAAACATTTTGGACATGAACTTCGTGAAAGATTGTGTTCCTTACTAGACGACTCACATAGTTACGTTTACAGGAGAGCAATGTCGATAATTTTAATTTTTATTGATAGAATATTAAAAGGACGGCAACAGTGCTGAACAAAGCTAAAAGTTAAATCCGCATTGGAAAACATTACTCATGTCCATGTTATATTTAGGATTCGAGTCGGGAACCTCTACCACGGAGGTCATTGTAAGGAAACATTGTGGATATGTATTTGCCAACGTTTTATAAGTATACAGAGCCACGCAATTGACGGTTTGAATATATGATCTTCGCTGGATAAATTTTGAGGAGAGATGAACGCTGAAACTGGTTCGCGAGTACAAGCAATTTACCTTAGGCTAATATATCCGCCAGCACTTCCCTTCAGGGAAACTGGCGAGTGTCTCCGTGCACATATACCATTTTAACCCTCGCCGACAGGGCACGACCACAAACTGCAGTCAGCTCTCTACGAGCCACCAAGGAATCAAGGGAAGAAAAGTTGGAGTGAATCGGCCCATATATCCTGGGTGTTATGATGTTTATGTTGTCTTATCCGCGCACTTTATCTCTCTGCGTAATTTTTACTGCGACCCTCCCGTATAGCGTAGCCAAAACCTCTCCTACAATTTTTTTTCATCCCCCTTGCTATAGTAGAAAATAAAAGGGGGGAAATATTTTTATTCCGCCCCCTCCCCCTTCGAACCCTTCAAATTCAGCGTCGCTTCCACCCGGATCCTCGCGTTGTTTTCTTCGCTATTTGTCCGTCTGTGGAAAAAAGCGGAGAGGAAAAATTGGGGGAAACCGTTTTTTGTCGGTTAGCACTGCCACCTCATTCCCTTTGGTTCCCGGAAGTGGCAGCGACGTTAGTAAAACTGGTAGGGGGAAAAGAAGCGAGGAGAAACGGTCGGGCAAGGAAAGGACTCAGCTGAAAGAGAAAGAAAACCGTTTTAATGATTCAGAGATGATGGCTATGGAGGTCAAATAAAGATTGTGCGCGAGGTTTCGTGAAGCGGGTGGTAAACATAAACCCAGGGGAGATAGGGGAGAAGACACGGACAGTAAAGTGAAACTGCCCTTCTTTCTTCCCTTCTGCAGTAACGAGCTGCTGCCCTGGGTGAGACCTGCAGGGGGCCCGCTGTTTCTCCCCACTTATGGACTTCTGGTCGCGCTCTACCAACTTTACTGCCGAACAAAAGAAAATGGAATTTTGAGGAAATAAAGGGCAGCGTCTTTGTTGGTCCGCCGTGCACTAACCCCACGCTGTGTTTGCTGAAGCTGGGAATCCGGGATTCGGCATGTCATGACATGGTCGAATCCAAACACTTTTTATTGTGACTTTAAAGTAATTGGATCTTCACGTTAAGAACTAAGAATGTTTAATGAAATAGCTCTTAAATTGTTATATTTAGGGCTATGAAAATGTTTTGATTAATACTATTTCGATACTTAAAAAAGGAGGGGGGGGGGGTTATGAAAAGCTTTTCATCTCAGTAAAATAAATAGGAGCATTTACATCCGTGGTTTAAAAAGGCGATATTCAGTTACATCCAAAAGTTAAAAGGAATTTACTTACAACCCCTGTGCTGGCTANTGGTTTAAAAAGGCGATATTCAGTTACATCCAAAAGTTAAAAGGAATTTACTTACAACCCCTGTGCTGGCTTTAAAAAAAAAAAAAAAACGAAATACTGACACACAGATGTATCAAATGTTTTTGAACGATCTTAAATAAAGAATACATGCTTACAAGAAACAGATTCATCGAAATTAAATTAAAACTTACCAAAGATGTAACATTAGGTTATGCAAATGAAGATAGAGAAATTCTGAAAACCATAAACGTAAATTTGTCTGTCGTAGTGTAAGGTGCAGGCGGGATTTTATTTAATATAGTCTTGTGCTATTTTGCCCCAATAACAGTTATGTCAGTTGCTATACCGGCCACTTATGTATTTGCCGACTAGTATGCTTACTTGTATAACTGTTACTATACTAGCCACAGTTGTATTTATAGACTAGTATGGTCGGACTACACATATAAGGATTAAGTNTGTATAACTGTTACTATACTAGCCACAGTTGTATTTATAGACTAGTATGGTCGGACTACACATATAAGGATTAAGTATAGAAGCTGTAAGTCTTAATGTCATAGATTTCATACTATATTTCGTAGTTTGCTGAATCACGAAGTTGTTTAAATATGTGAATCCTTCCTATGAGGATCCTTGAAACAAGTCAAATGTTCTCTGCAGTACAGACTCTATCTTCACCACGCACTTTGAATTTGGTGAAGATGAAACTTATTTAAATAGTATCTAATGAAACACGTCTTCAACTTATATTGCCGGCGAAAGTAGTGAAATAAATTTTAAAGCATACCGGCACTTAAAATGTTACTCGCACATTCAGAAACAATTATGTAAATGATCACTGCACATAAAATATCCAGGAACTTAAAAATTAAGCTTTTTATTAAGTTGGATGAACATTTTTTGCATGTCAATGTGTTGTATAAAGCGATACAATGCGGCTTATATTTTCCAGCTATCGTCTATCCGTTAAACAAAAGTGTTGATCTGAATGTCAAGCAGAAAAAACGTGTGTAAGTATATCAGCAGCCACAAACATCAACCGTCATTTGAAAATTTTAGAGTGCGTGGATGTCTTAAATCCATTCAACGAAGGAAAACCTCAAAGTGCGAGAATATTGCCCAATTTAAACTTTACTTGTGTTGTTCTAGCTTAAATGTCCTCGTACTCCCAATGCTCTCATACATTTCCCACAATTCATTGCCATAGAGACACGAGGCAGAATTAATTCCTTTGGGTTCACGCATTATTGTGATTCACAGACTTAGCCCATTACCCAGGGTTTTCGGATGTGCTGAATTGCACACCCGTCCTGAAGTCGATTTGCAGACTGCTAAACCTGACGCGAGAAGGTACAATCGTGATCCATCGTACAACCCAACGTACTTACTAACATTTAAATAACGAAGAGTTTTATCTGCGCACACCGCTAACTGCAATAAATTATTTTCAGAAAAAATAATTTTATGAAAATAGGTATTTGTATGACCATCCCCATTTGTAGACATTGCCTAAGAAATGGATTTTAAACAGAAACATAAGTTAGCATAAAGATTTTATTGCCTGAGAGTATAATTGACGTTGACTATTCAGAAATAAATTAACTTAAACGCACGTCTCAACATGCAAGCTACCAAGGTCGACACACCCAGAAATATAATAAAACCATATATACATATAATAAGACCATGATAAAATTAACAAGAACACTTTAAATAGCCCTATTCCTCATAAACTATTAGGGCCATATAATTTATTTAAAATAAAATTTTTCTGCAAATTCGGTGTTTAGATAAACTGTGAAAGCGTTCTGTTAATAAATTCGCTTGTTAAGTTCCAGAACAACGGTACCGCACGTTCACGAACAGCAGCAACCAGCAGTGACGTCGCATCTTCTCATCCAAAGTCCCTCCGGAGGACGGCGCAAGCAATGTCCGCGATAGCAGAGACAGCAGGACACCTGTTCTAATGTTACACACAGCAATATCAAGGCACAAACTCTCATTACACTGTATCTGCTCTAACGTTTAACGCAGCACGCAAGTCGTACACAGGTAACCAGCGGTTTCCATATTTTACATACGCCGCTGACACTGCACCTGTAGGTAACAGTAAAACTTACATAACAACTTTACTATAAAAATTTATTATTTCTTACAAAATAAAATCAACTTAATTATATTAAGATTACCTATAGGAGGCCTCCTAAACAAAGGCCTGTATATTATAATGTTTAATGGAAGAAAAAATATATGAAAACAATTTTAAGATTTAAAAGAATTTGAAATAAAAAAAAAGTAATTTTTCAATGCTAGGAAACAATATAAATATTAAGGGAAAAAACACATTAAAACAGTCGACGAATGAAACAAAGAATTGTTTAAGTCAGTTTTGTGACAAATAGACGTCTCATTTATACTAATTTATAGTAACGGGGCCACACAATAACATGTAGTTATGACATGATATTTTGCATATTGAATTTTAAGATTTTTATTCTTGTATAAATAAAAAACTTTGTTGTAAAAATAAAAATAGTTTTANTTTTAAGATTTTTATTCTTGTATAAATAAAAAACTTTGTTGTAAAAATAAAAATAGTTTTATACAAATATTATTATTATTATTAGAGAAACATTTTATTGTCAAATACATTAACATTAGTTACATTATACAATTGTTTTGTTATTTTTAGTTACTAGTGTATATTATAATACATTTACTAATATTATGTTACTTTAAGTATACCTCCAATTACCCTCTTACATATTGAAACGAGGTTGAAAATCAGATTCTGCTTTGTTTTATTTCATAATAAATGTAAGTTGCAATAATTAATTTAATAACACGCTACGTTACGATATCATTCTAGCACTATCCTAACCACCGTGACGTCACGTATCACTCATTATGTAATATTATTACATCACTGCTTTTACATTGAATGTATTAACATGTNACCACCGTGACGTCACGTATCACTCATTATGTAATATTATTACATCACTGCTTTTACATTGAATGTATTAACATGTATTCCATTCCCAGGCCATGTAGTTTTATGTACAAACATAAACAAAACATTTAATGTACTGGGGTGAGAGCACTTGGGTGTTCCTAGTTCAATACTTTTGCATTTTATTTTACTTCTATTGTAATTATTACTACAGTGTTTTTGAATTTTCAGTCCTTACAAATAATTTATTGTAGTGAAGGATGCACGCCACATAGTGTAAGTGTTAGTGACTCACAACCTCACGAAAGGCTAACGCGTTCTCGAACCACCGGGGCGTCTGCTGTGCACACGTGGAAGACACTTTGCAAACCCAGCGTTATTGAAGTTCAAGGCCAGCACGGCCCCTGCAATCACACAGCAGNGACATGGTCGAATCCAAACACTTTTTATTGTGACTTTAAAGTAATTGGATCTTCACGTTAAGAACTAAGAATGTTAATTGAAATAGCTCTTAAATTTTTATATTTAGGGCTATGAAAATGTTTTGATTAATACTATTTCGATACTTAAAAAAGGAGGGGGGGGGGTTATGAAAAGCTTTTCATCTCAGTAAAATAAATAGGAGCATTTACATCCGTGGTTTAAAAAGGCGATATTCAGTTACATCCAAAAGTTAAAAGGAATTTACTTACAACCCCTGTGCTGGCTATAAAAAAAAAAAAAAAACGAAATACTGACACACAGATGTATCAAATGTTTTTGAACGATCTTAAATAAAGAATACATGCTTACAAGAAACAGATTCATCGAAATTAAATTAAAACTTACCAAAGATGTAACATTAGGTTATGCAAATGAAGATAGAGAAATTCTGAAAACCATAAACGTAAATTTGTCTGTCGTAGTGTAAGGTGCAGGCGGGATTTTATTTAATATAGTCTTGTGCTATTTTGCCCCAATAACAGTTATGTCAGTTGCTATACCGGCCACTTATGTATTTGCCGACTAGTATGCTTACTTGTATAACTGTTACTATACTAGCCACAGTTGTATTTATAGACTAGTATGGTCGGACTACACATATAAGGATTAAGTATAGAAGCTGTAAGTCTTAATGTCATAGATTTCATACTATATTTCGTAGTTTGCTGAATCACGAAGTTGTTTAAATATGTGAATCCTTCCTATGAGGATCCTTGAAACAAGTCAAATGTTCTCTGCAGTACAGACTCTATCTTCACCACGCACTTTGAATTTGGTGAAGATGAAACTTATTTAAATAGTATCTAATGAAACACGTCTTCAACTTATATTGCCGGCGAAAGTAGTGAAATAAATTTTAAAGCATACCGANAAATAGTATCTAATGAAACACGTCTTCAACTTATATTGCCGGCGAAAGTAGTGAAATAAATTTTAAAGCATACCGACACTTAAAATGTTACTCGCACATTAAGAAACAATTATGTAAATGATCACTGCACATAAAATATCCAGGAACTTAAAAATTAAGCTTTTTATTAAGTTGAATGAACATTTTTTGCATGTCAATGTGTTGTATAAAACGATACAATGCGGCTTATATTTTCCAGCTATCGTCTATCCGTTAAACAAAAGTGTTGATCTGAATGTCAAGCAGAAAAAACGTGTGTAAGTATATCAGCAGCCACAAACATCAACCGTCATTTGAAAATTTTAGAGTGCGTGGATGTCTTAAATCCATTCAACGAAGGAAAACCTCAAAGTGCGAGAATATTGCCCAATTTAAACTTTACTTGTGTTGTTCTAGCTTAAATTTCCTCGTACTCCCAATGCTCTCATACACTTCCCACAATTCATTGCCATAGAGACACGAGGCAGAATTAATTCCGTTGGGTTCACGCATTATTGTGATTCACAGACTTAGCCCATTACCCAGGGTTTTCGGATGTGCTGAATTGCACACCCGTCCTGAAGTCGATTTGCAGACTGCTAAACCTGACGCGAGAAGGTACAATCGTGATCCATCGTACAACCCAACGTACTTACTAACATTTAAATAACGAAGAGTTTTATCTGCGCACACCGCTAACTGCAATAAATTATTTTCAGAAAAAATAAGTTTATGAAAATAGGTGTATGACCATCCCCATTTGTAGACATTGCCTAAGAAATGGATTTTAAACAGAAACATAAGTTAGCATAAAGATTTTATTGCCTGAGAGTATAATTGACGTTGACTATTCAGAAATAAATTAACTTAAACGCACGTCTCAACATGCAAGCTACCAAGGTCGACACACCCAGAAATATAATAAAACCATATATACATATAATAAGACCATGATAAAATCAACAAGAACATTTTAAATAGCCCTATTCCTCATAAACTATTAGGGCCAAATAATTTCTTTAAAATAAAATTTTTCTGCAAATTCGGTGTTTAGATAAGCAGTGAAAGCGTTCTGTTAATAAATTCCCTTGTAAGTTTCAGAACAACGGTACCGCACGTTCACGAACAGCAGCAACCAGCAGTGACGTCGCATCTTCTCATCCAAAGTCCCTCCGGAGGGCGGCGCAAGCAATGTCCACGATAGCAGCGGCAGCAGGACACCTGTTCAGACACACACAGCAATATCAAGGCGCACACTTTCATTACACTGCATCTGCTCTAACGTTTAACGCAGCACGCAAGTGGTACACAGGTAACCAGCGGTTTCCATATTTTACATACGCTGCTGACACTGCACCCTGTAGGTAACAGTAAAACTTACATAACATCTTTACTATAAAAATTTATTATTGCTTACAAAATAAAATCAACTTAATTATATTAAGATTACCTATAGGAGGCCTCCTAAACAAAGGCCTGTATATTATAATGTTAAATGGAAGAAAAAAATATATGAAAACCATTTTAAGATTTAAAAGAATTTGAAATAAAAAAAAAGTAATATTTCAATGCTAGGAAACAATATAAATATTAAGGGAAAAAACACATTAAAACAGTCGACGAATGAAACAAAGAATTGTTTACGTCAGTTTTATGACAAATAGACGTCTCATTTATACTAATTTATAGTAACGGGGCCACACAATAACATGTAGTTATGACATGATATTTTGCATATTGAAATTTAAGATTTTTATTCTTGTATAAATAAGAAACTTTGTTGTAAAAATAAAAATAGTTTTATACACATATTATTATTATTAGAGAAACATTTTATTGTCAAATACATTAACATTAGTTACATTATACAATTGTTTTGTTATTTTTAGTTACTAGTGTATATTATAATACATTTACTAATATTATGTTACTTTAAGTATCCCTCCAATTACCCTCTTACATATTGAAACGAGGTTGAAAATCAGATTCTGCTTTGTTTTACTTTCATAATAAATGTAAGTTGCAATAATTAATTTAATAACACGCTACGTTACGATATCATTCTAGCACTATCCTTACCACCGTGACGTCACGTATCACTCATTATGTAATATTATTACATCACTGCTTTTACATTGAATGTATTAACATGTATTCCATTCCCAGGCCATGTAGTTTTATGTACAAACATAAACAAAACATTTAATGTACTGGGGTGAGAGCACTTGGGTGTTCCTAGTTCAATACTTTTGCATTTTATTTTACTTCTATTGTAATTATTACTACAGTGTTTTTGAATTTTCAGTCCTTACAAATAATTTATTGTAGTGAAGGATGCACGCCACATAGTGTAAGTGTTAGTGACTCACAACCTCACGAAAGGCTAACGCGTTCTCGAACCACCGGGGCGTCTGCTGTGCACACGTGGAAGACACTTTGCAAACCCAGCGTTATTGAAGTTCAAGGCCAGCACGGCCCCTGCAATCACACAGCAGAGCGTTTGCTCGGCCCACCTCACTCGAGGACTGCAAGAAAGCAGTCCACAGTTCCGTAGAACTAGCTACTCCGTCTACTGTAATTCCATAAAAATAATTTTCCTACCGTAGCGAAAAGGACTTCAACACGATCCATATTCCTACTGCAACAAGATGAACCCCGCAACTCCCAACCATCTACATAATCCACACGGACTCCAGGGCGAGATGAGGGCATCTCGCTTGGGAACATTGAGGAAGTTGTTACGAATTGTGGTCAGGCCCTTAACTGAGCAGCCTGCCTGATCACACCTTAACTTATTTATCCAGGACACGGGCCATGATCGCTGAAATTAGTTATAAAATCGCAAACCACAATAACCCCCTCCACCGGCCAGTAAACGGGGACAACGCAGCCGATATAGGACATTGCAGTCCGTGGGTGGTGTCTTTTGTCGTCGGGACATTGTAACGAGAAGACCACTGAAGATGGGTGTGTCCGGCCGTCGACTTGAGCCATCATAATCAGCCTCCGGTATCAAGGTAGGGACTCTCCAAGTAGGCTTTACTCAGAACGTGGCTGGTTTAATCTTTATCAAATAATGTCATTTAATATTTCTGTATATTTGTATAGTTCCCCCGTTTCATATTCAATTATATTTATATTGAAATAATATTTTACAACATTANATATTGTAACGAGAAGACCACTGAAGATGAGTGTGTCCGGCCGTCGACTTGAGCCATCATAGTCAGCCTCCGGTATCAAGGTAGGGACTCTCCAAGTAGGCTTTACTCAGAACGTGGCTGGTTTAATCTTTATCAAATACTGTCATTTAATATTTCTGTATATTTGTATAGTTCCCCCGTTTCATATTCAATTATATTTATATTGAAATAATATTTTACAACCTTAATGTTAAATAAACCTCTTTTATATTTTGTTCATATCATAACACTTATCAATGACTTGTTACGTTCTTATATCTCCGTTAAGGATAAATATCAACAAAATATCAATATAATATCAACGGGCTTAATTTATCATTTAGCGAGTGAGATCTACAAAAATTCGACCGGGATCTGTCATTAAGTTTTGGAGTATTTAAAAAATTTTACTGGGATAAAATAAAAAACCACTAGGCCTACAGGTTTCAAATTTTCACTTATTATTATTCAAAATAAAGATACGAAGGAAATATTTTGATGATGAATATTTGCACCTATCGAATTCCACAAACGAATNTAATATCAATATAATATCAACGGGCTTAATTTATTATTTAGCGAGTGAGATCTACAAAAATTCGACCGGGATCTGTCATTAAGTTTTAGAGTATTTAAAAAATTTTACTGGGATAAAATAAAATACCACTAGGCCTACAGGTTTCAAATTTTCACTTAATTATTATTCAAAATAAAGATACGAAGGAAATATTTTGATGATGAATATTTGCACCTATCGAATTCCACAAACGAATGTTAAACATATTGAGCCTAACGTCTTCGCTGAACAAATTTTTTTACTATATTTTACTTTATCACTGCAGAAGAAACTTTTTTGCAACAGAAAATTATATAAAACTTAATTATGATAATATTCGAAGGGTTTAAAGGAACGTTGTTTTAAATAGAGGATGAGTAGAGAAAACNTTCTTCGCTGAACAAATTTTTTTACTATATTTTACTTTATCACTGCAGAAGAAACTTTTTTGCAACAGAAAAATATATAAAACTTAATTATGATAATATTCGAAGGGTTTAAAGGAACGTTGTTTTAAATAGAGGATGAGTAGAGCAAACTGAAATGTAGATAAATGGTTTGCAATTTTCCTCTATTTTAGTGTGTGTTTCGGAACTAACGTAGCTTTCCTTGTAAGAATACTTCAGAAAAGAAACGTAATTTAACTCTCTCGTGCCACTGAGAAATCTTGTAAGTAATTCAAAATTTAAATATTGTGTTTGACATAGTGGTTGTAGTAGTTAATTTTTTTAGAAGTGTGGCAAGATGAATATGTATAATCACTAAAAACGAAGCCGAGTAGGGAGTCTAATTTTCAACATTTAAGTATATTTTCAGTTTATCGAATTTTTGCGAGTAAGGAGTATAATCAGTGTAAGGAGAATAAAGAGCATAATAATTATAATTATAAAGAGTACATTAATCAATGTTGCCCGTGCTTTATCCTTCCTCGAAATGATTTACAGACTTTCTAGTGCTTATAAATAATCGTTGTGGACTTTATTCCCATGGAAACAATAATTATAAGGTTTAAAATCATGTAGGCCGTGATTTTTCTTTCAACTTAAGGCTTCCGCCTCCAAAAAACGTTTTTCCACGTTTGAGGCCAAGAAGCGCGGTAGCGATAAGCGTGACTCTGCAACGCTCATCAAGCACCTTTTAGAAGATTATGCACCGGGATGTTTATACTTAAACAAGACGGCGAAAAAAACAATTTATTGATTTTAACTTGCGAAAAAATTGACTTTGGAGATGAATGCATAACCTGAACTTAGTATATACACGTGCAACCACTCTTAAATGTTAATCCTAAGCAGACATCACTCAAAAATGTTGAACAGTACAGTAATACGAAGTTTTCTGACGAAGTTCTGCAAGCCGTTTGGCAGCCTGTGTAGGTGGGCACCTTAAGCATTGACAACAACATCATATTTAATAAACTACTCTGACAGGTGAAGCCCATAGTTAATGTTTACAATATGCTTAATTGGCGCCAACAGATTGTCCATAGAACTTTTACACCGGCTGCTGTCATGCAAATGTAAAATATTATGTCCACTCATGTACACTGAGAAAGAGAATTGTTTGAGTAAACCAATATATTTGTTTGCGTAGCGTTTTGTTTAAGATAAACAATATTTTTGTCGTAAAATCAAGTTTCAGTTCCTCAAAATGCATTAAATGTGTTCACAAAGGCAAATAATTTAGTGAAATTAATTTCGTTTGTGGGAGAAAAATTATTAAGTTGTTTCAGTACGTTAAAAAAATATTTAGTGTAAGCAAACATATCGCTACAATTTCACAAAAAAATAATATGTCTAGTTACGTGCGATATATTTTGAGCAATAAATTTATTTGCAATTCCAGAAGACTTTGTTGGAGACACTAGTCCACCCTAAGAGAAATGCCAATAAAATACGTTCTTGTATATAAAAAAAATATGTTCAATTTCCCCAAAAAAAAATTTTGTTGAGTTAAAAAAACTTTAAATGCAACATAATTAATTTGTTTATCTAACAAAATACATTTGAATAAACATAACCTCTGTGTTGAAGAAATTAGACTGTCAACAAAACATTTCATTGAATCAACTGTGCAGTATATTTGTTTTGCTATTTATTCGATACCTTTTGTTTAAATATACAGCTCTAGAGTTTTATTTATTTTGCAGTTTTTGTAACAATAAGGATAATAAATATGATTGTTATTGCATTTATTGATGCTTAATGATAGTGTAAGTATCCTAATAAAATAACCTCAACATGAAACTAAAATCTATAGCTGGAAAATATGAAATACTTATATTGCTCACGTTGTCCAGTACCTGGTACAGCGTAGTGCTCGGTCATAAACAATCAGGTTCGAATCTCACTCGGACTTTCATTTTTTTTATACTAATGGAAACGGTTTAACTTACGTAGAGCTAAACAATTATTTGGTTCTTGCATATAAATGTTTTGCACGAAATTAATATTTCTTCGGGCCAACCAAATGAGAACAACAAAATAATTTGTTTCTAAAAATAAAACAACTAATTGCCCCAATACATAAAATCACTTTGGCTACACCAAACGAAGATTAATATATTTGAAGTTTTTTCCTCAACATAGCAGTTAAAGAGCTCAGTTAAATTTAATCCCTTGCAGAAGCTTGTAGCAGAGCGAGTATGGCAGTAAGTATCAACTTCAGGCGTCAAATACAGTATTTATGATGTGGTCTAACCGGCGATGTCTTGCAGACGTTTCTCCAGAATGGTTCCCAAATCATGAATTCCCGGCTGTACACAACTAGGATTTTATTGCCAAGATATGATTGTACACGTGAAGCTATGCTCTAATAGAAGTAAGTGTAGCAAGTTGTGTAGTATGGCAAAGAAGAGCGAAACTGTTCTATGAATGGGTTATTTAAAGCCAGTCTAAAAATACTGTTCAAGGGCGAATTTTCATAACATACACTATTGATTGTGAAAATTGCAACACCCAGAAAGAATGGAGCGAATGAATCCAAACTTGGAGGATTTGTGGTAGAGTGTACCAGCAATAAGTGATTACGATTGCAGAGAGATGGCGTACGCGTAAGCTTAGGAGCTCCTTCTTTTGTGTGACTGGAAATATCCTTGTTACGCCAAGCTCAGTCAGTAAAGAGCCGTCAAACGAAGTGAAAGTAAGTGCTAGTATGCCTCGTAGACGTCAAAGGGTGCCATATAAGCACGTAAGTGAGTTCGAACGGGGCGGAATGATCGGTCTCCGGAAAAAGGCCTTGTCATACCGTGACATTTCGACTCGTACAGAGCATGCTGCTACGACAGTGATGCGTATGTGGCACCGGCGGATAGAAGAGGGTTGTACGCCGCGAAGAGCAGGTACTGGATCACGCAATGTGACCAGAGCGCGGTAACGGACCGTACAGCCTCGTCCACAGTGTTTGCTTGACAGTGGAGCACTACAACAGGTGTGGATATTGCTGCGTCGACTGTTCAACGCCGTCTGCTGTGGGCTGAACTGGTGGCACGCATGCCATTGCGTCCGCTTGCATTGCACGTGAATGCCGTCGCTGGCGTGCTGAGTGGAAAAATGTAGTGTTTTCGGACATGCTACCGCGGTGACCTCAATCTGGCAGTCTGCGTTTTGGAGCGGCATTGAGGATAAACGCCTAGTGTGATGGTGTAAGCTGCCATTAGATACAACACGCGATCTCAACTACTAGGCATTAAGGGCAATCTGAACAGCAACTGCTACATCAAGGAAGTTTTAGAGTCAAAGGTACTTTGCCTCCTTCAGGCAACTCCTCATGCCATATTTCAGCAGGACAATGCCCGGCCACATGTGGCGAGGAATGTGCAAGCCTTCTTCAATTAACGACAGGTACCACTGCTTCCCTGGCCTGTACGTTCGCCTAACATGTCGGCCATTAAAAATGTCTGGGATATGGTTTGTCGGTGAAATTGTACGTCATGGAACTCCAGCAAACAATGTGAATGCGTTGCGGACTCGCATACAAACCGCGTGGAGGGAGATTCCCCAGGAGCATATCCTAGTCCTCTTTGATTCCATGGCGCGACGTTTAGGGGCTCTGATTGCAGCACGCGAGGGCTTCACTCCATACTGAATTCTCAAGGATAGAGATCATTTAGAGTTCGGTTCTCCTAATCATTTTTGTATTGTCATGTACCTAAGCTCTTAGAGTTTATTTCATTCACATGTATCCTTCTTGGTGTTGCATTTTTCATAAACGATAGCGTATTTGCAACTTCTAACATACTGTACAGGATCAACTAATATTAGTAATCTTCTGTCAATTTCTAACCGTATGGGATACAAACATGAGACCTGAAACATTTTATGGAATGACCATGTCCGAAAACGGAGATATGGTTGATAAATATTTGGCATTTTTCTTTGTCTTTCCCATACACATTTAAATAACGAATTTTTAAAGTAATTATGCTGTAACTGTGAAATTGAAACCACGTTTTCCTTTCTATGTACGACGGATATTTTTAAATTTAAAGACTGTCTTAAGAGACACACACAATTTTTATTTTAGAAATTTATTTTCTTTTTTTCGGATGTAACATAGCCAATAAAATAGTTGAAAGGACACATTTATAAGTAAGGATATATGAAGACATTTATTAAGGACTTGAAATGAAGAATATCTGTAGAAAAAATTAGAAGACAGCTTGGTTCGAAAAGAAGTTCATTTTTGTAAGTCAGGCATGACCTCACACGAACAAAAACGCATGGTATTATATTTCAAGTACATTTTACTTAAAACACCGTATCGTTATATCCGTCGTACGCAGCCTCAATCTGAGGAATATGCCAGCTACTGTGGCAACGAACAGCCCACAGCAACAGTCCTAGCCAATTAGAGAGGAAAAGAACGAATCAGGAAGCACAGTATAACAAGAAGTGCAGGTGTGAATATGGTTGGCGAGAGGCTGAGTGTAATATGTATTTATTTCACTGCGTGAAATTGTTAAAGCAAAAAGTTGCTACTCAAAGAAAGGAAGTGTCATCAGGTGACGGCGACGATACTAGGCGTGAGGTGCTATAATCACTTATACGGAAATTGTTCCTTTTAGTGGCATAACAGAAATGTCAGGGTCATTACTGAAAATGTTTTATTATACAAGCATTATATTTCATGGTTCCGTGCAAATATTTGTACCTGATTGTTAATAGGTGTTACCTGGTTTTTATTAAAAGGTGACATGAATTATATAAAATTTTGTATGAAGATCATTGTTTGATAAATAATAATTCAAAGGTAATATATAAAGTCTGGAATGATGGGTAAGGTAATAAACTAAGCTTCTGTTGTCGCATTTTTCAATAAATCCTCCCAAATTGGAAATAGGATGAAATAAATAAAAAATTCGATATGGCGGGTGACACGTGCTCTTAAGACACTGCTGCGGTCGATACACATTTCCCTTAGACTTTGACGTGTCAGTTACATATACTCTTCCTAAGTCAACAAAACACGCTCACTGCCACAACTGCTTTGTCCAGACGGCGCTGTCTCGCACTGAGACGCCATAGGTAGACAAGATAGATTACCAACAAATTGCTCTAAATTAGCAAAGTGCCTTTGATTAGAAATACTTATATTTCCTAGTGATCATCATAATTATAGTTCTGTCTCAGTGCTATTTGGAAAAAACCTCACTGGAGATAAACGTGAGAAAAGTGGAAAACCAATTGTTACTAAATTATATTTTTTTAAGTAAAATTGTTTAGAATTTCACAAAATTTCAAACATATGTCTAACAACTGCATTTACATTTAATTCGTCATGAAAAGCAGCCAGCGTTGCGATTTAAGTCTACAAAGGCCAAGGGGCATGGGGAACGGAAATAGGTTTTAGACATTAAGTCTCTATAAAATAAAATTAACGTTATCTCCTCCAGATTATTACTCTAAAATATTCGGGTGTATTAATAATAGAAACGAGGTTATATGCACGATTATCTAATTTACATAATTCAAGTTCCGTTAACTTTGTGTGAAATAATAGTTTTGTATTAGTATTTTATTCAAGTTTCGAAATTGTTAACGTCATTAAAGGCTAAGAATCTGCAACGCACACCTAATCTTCAAATCTCCTACCCTTATGCAGAAACAAATTAAAATAGAAGAAATATTTTTCATCATTTTTTAATGATCAAACCTTATAACAGGCTGCATCACCTGAAAAATCAGTAAATACTCGTTTCCTTTTAACAATATCTTCATAAGTGCGATTCTTTTTATTTTACGGCAACATAATTTTTAATGTTTATTAAAAATCACTTAACGCGATCTTCATTCTCAAGTTATTGCTAATACATATGCAACGCGTTTTTAAAATATAAATTTACTGGATTTATAACTGAGCTGTTTTTACAATATCGCAAGTGGTATTTCTTTCACTTTACAGTGATGTATCTTATCAGGCACAGTTAATTCTATCAACATTCCATTAAATTATAGTGCGACAATTGAAAAAAAAATATATATTCTTGGAGATTAGATGTCTAATGTCTTTTCCGACTCATACATCGACTGATCTATGTACCTTCACAATTTCCGACTGGATAGATAACATCAGAGCTCAAATGCAAGCGCTCTCGACTTTCAGTTGCAAGATTATAACTTGAGTCTAGCATCGCCAAGCAAGATTAGCTGTAGTCACCTGTATGCAAATAGACGAGTGTTCATCATAGGAGTGTCGACTACTTTGTGTTTGACATAGACACATTGAAGTCATGCACAACCCTACAAGTACTGTTGAAATTAAGGAACCGTATTACATTTCTACATTACTGTATAAAAAAATATGACTTTATGTAGACCGTCGTTTTATATTTTACAGCTTGCAACATTAAAAATGAATAAAGTCCCTTCAACAGAAATTTTACTGGAAAGAAACTGCAATAAAGTTACAAAAAATATTGTTTTTTTTTTAAATTGAATTTCACTGATGTCACAAGATTATGCTCTGCTTCACGGTAACTCTACAGATTAAAGGACTGATAACTATAAACTACTGAACTTTAGAGATTCATCTTTTGGTCAACATTTCAATGGGTTGCATGTCTCTCACGGGGAGTACTGATTCAGGTTTAAGATGCCCGCTTTCCTTGCTCTTCAACTGCGTTGTAAAGTGTTTGAAACCGACGTTTTTTTACTAAACTATAAAACTTGCGTCCAGTACGCTGGTATACTAACAGACTAGGCCTGTCGAATAATTTCAAGAAGTTATGCACATTAGAAACACCATTTCGGAGCATTCCAACATCACTGAAACCAGCTTTTTTCAAAGCGTCACTTCTCAAAATATACAAGTTATATACACACACATAAGTACACGAGGGACTTGCACTAGACTTTGCTACATACTTCCGACCAATAAAATTATAGGATCAACGCTTCAAGTCCTTTAGGTACACGCAGCACGACGAGACCACTGCACGCCAGTTCAGAGCCTTGCGCGTAGAGGCGACGGCTCACTTGTAGCGCGCGCTATTGTAGCCCTTTCGCGCCTCTCGGCCTCAAAAGCGGAAAAAAGCTCCAGGTTGGCAGGCCGCTTAAGTGTAAAAAATAATTGGCATATTTGTAGAGTTTTGTAGCCATTCTGCGTTGCTAATGACTTCCCTTATATTTGACTTCAGGTTCCGATTTTCCTCGACAGCACACTTAAGAAAAAATTCGGGATTACTCATCTTTGTGAAGGTTCGGTTGGCGTTAGTTTTCGTATTTACTCAAATATACTTCTACCAGGTTTCTAGGCTGAAATATTTTAAGTTAGTGTAGTAAGTTATTTAAAAAAAAAAAAAATCCGAACTTTGTTTCTATGGCTATGAATAAGTAGCACAAGCACAAGAACTCAAAAATTTTGAATTTCTAAAAGGGTTATCCTTTAATTGCCCCAGGAGAAGGTAATGCATTTTGAAATTCACGTAACTTGCGAGAAACCACAACTTTTCTGCCATCTGCACACTTCTGCTTACTGAGTAAGGCTGATTCGTTGAACGATAATGGCTATAACAAACCGCGGCTATGCACCTACTGTTAATGAAATGGAACTGTTAAACATAGTGTTTATTTCGAACTAAGGCGCGGGCATTAGCATTTTACTTCCTAAGTAACCTTACTGGTTGGTAAACAAAGCCTTTCATAGCCATTAATTCACACAGACCATACTGTGAAACGTTATTATGCTATGTCTTGTTTGTAATGGCGTTTGTAAACGTGAGATCTAAATTAAAATAATGCACTGAGATATCAGTAAATTTGTACTGGTGTTATATTCTGTTAGTAATACGTTATTATATTTCTTCTCTTCAATCACTATTCGAGACATTTTTTAGGTCACTCATTCAATCAATCGATTGGCTTTAAATGTAATACAAATTTGTTGTATATAGTAATTAATTTATCAATAAGTATAAAAAATAATTTCAACGCAAACAAATAAGTGATATGGGAACATACCTGTTGAAACATAAACTTTTCTTATAGCTTTTCTTCATAAATTCGTAACGAGAGTGTTCGCCAAATGTATTTTCTTTTCTGGCCATGAAACATGTAGAAGCATTAAAAGAAAATTACATTTTTGTTTTAGCTGCAGGCCGTCTTGAATTAATGAACAAATAATTTCAGTTCCTTCTGTTCTTTTCATGTTATAGTAGGGTTAAACAAATATATGGGAATAAGAAAAAGCAAGAATATAAGTAAGTTCTACATAGGAGCTTTAACTGTAATTTTTTTTTTGCTATATTTCAAATTTAGGCTGTGTCGTTATGTCGTTATGTCGTGACGTGATATCCACATAATCCATTTCACAAACATTATTAGACTACATAGTTCTTATATTAGAAAGAGTTTTAACGCATAAAACATATTTATTTCTGGTTGTAACCATAGTTAACTCAATGAAAACCAACATGTTGTGACAAAAGCCGAACGTATTACTTTATGTATACACTTTTAAAGAACATAGCAAGAATTTTATGTCTTGGTTGTAAAAGGTTTTCGAAGGCATGCATAGTGATTTCTTAAGCGACATGCTTTACTGAGGACATTCAATATTTGTAGTTTTATCTTCTTAAAAATTTTAAATTTATTATTTACCTTTAAATCACACAGGGAGGACGGTTCGTTATTTTATAGGGATTTGTTTTTTACGCTCTTTCGGAAATGAAAGAAAGCCTATCCCTTCTGGCATTTTCTCTTTCCGTCCTTACTTTTAAAATCCCTACAACGAAGATCGGTCTTGTAATCGTTCGAATATCGTACAATGAAGATATTATCTCGAAAGAGGAGGGGAAAGAAGAAGCCGTCTACCTCAAGCAAGGTTATTACAGGTACTTACATCCCTCAGGTAACATATTTATCTGCGTTATTTATGGTTCCCTTTGCATAACAACTAAAGAAAATATGTTAGGGCTGGTCATAGGAATGTCCTCTCTTTCAACGTTTTATCACAAATTCTCAGCAACTTACTGCATTTGTTTTCTTGTGGTACCGAATGCCATTTCGTTTCCTGCCCATGCCGACAGTAAGGCTTTATTTATTATCTCCAAAAGAAAGATACGATCGTGTAAAAGATGTACAAGACAGCTTGAATTTGGATGTTTCAGTGGCGTCAGGAATGGTATTCCGTTACTACACTGTAAATTATTTTGTGTATGTGTACAATAAGCTCTTTGGAAACTAGTGTTCAAATGCCTGTTTGTAAAACTTTAAATATCTTACAGTAAATTAAAAAAAAACCTTATTATGGGATGTGTAAAACTAATGCTGAATTTTAACAAGCAATTGTTGTAGGCTTAGGGCTTATTGTAGTACGTTCACGGTTACTTCCAATTCCTGATTCCCTGCTGAAGTTATACTTCCAAGATATTCCTCCGCCTCATGCAAACAAAGCTTAAACGAGTCTAGAAAATGACCCCTAAAGGACAACGCACTGCATTCGTACGCACTCAATGTAATAATATTCTGAATGAGAACTATTTCTTACTAGGCATTTCCAACACACATATCATTTCATGGTTTTTATTTAAGTTAGTTATAAATAAAATATTACAATTTATATATAGAATATAAGCAAATGTTCAGATTTATAACAATATTCCGGAAACAACCAAACATGTAATACGTGAGGTGATTTTTCAAAAGTTTAGTTTAAAAAGTGAGAATAAACTATATAAATATTGAACTAAATAAAAAGGTTTGTATGTTTTCTAAATTAATGTTTTTAGTAAATATCATATTTCAGTTGTAGAGGTACAAGAAAATCTTGGTAACTTGCTCAAGAGGTACTTGTAACAAGGATATAAATTTTTTATCGTGTAAAGGGCCACTCGGCGGAAGAAGACGCGTTCATTCATTTCCAGGGAAATGCTTGGAAAATAGAGAAACTTGGGAACAAGACAGGGGTCGTAAAGCGGGTAACGATGTAGCCCTGACATACCCAGCTTGTTTTCTCCGCGCACGCCGGCGTAAACACGCGACGGCATCGTGTTCAACACAAAATTAAGTTTTTGGCCGTCTAAACATTACATGGAATTAAAACCCGATGTTGAAAGCTGCTCGCTGTGAACGACAACTTTATTCCAAGTTAAATGTAATATATGACTTGCCGTGTGAAGAGTAAGACGGAAATGTTATGACCGTGTGTTAATGCATGAGACGACTATCGTTTAAATTCCTAGAGGTCTTACTATGTTAGAGTCCCCATTGTGTGATTCTTTCCATTAAATTAATTGTGAATGTAAAATATTAAAGGCTAGATTTTATTCATTCAGCGTTGGCAGTACAGCCTACGCATATTTCTTATTTCCATATAAAATATAAAGTTTCGAAATTTCTAATATTTTCATACTTATCTATTCTTTCCTAGTTACAGGAATGTTTTAGCATAGCTAAATATAATCATTTTTATAGAACAAAGTCGTTTGGTTTATATTAACATAACTAGAGTGGCGCTTTTCGTGTACGTTTCCTGAAAAATACTCTATAAAATTATTACAAAAATCACGTGTAAAACTTCGATTTGGTGCTATATTCATATATATATATATATATATATATATATATATATATATATATATATATATATATNTTTTTACCCTGCAAATAATTAAATTATAAATATGATATTCAAGATTAAAATATTTTTGGGAAAAAGATTCTTGTGTAATCCTACGCACGCCTATATCGTTAGGTCAAATAGTTATTGATGACAAATTAGTTAAAGTCCGTACGATTTTATTGGTGAAATAATTGGTTTGGAGCGTATAAAATATAATCGTTTATTGGAAATTGCTGAATATTGAACAACTAACTGAGAAATTCAAGATGAATCACATTTTTCATACTAATTCACAAATGCAATCGACATACATATCATGTTCATGTTTATTCGTATAGAAGCTCACAACTTTCGTTACACGTATACAATCGTGTGTTTATCCAATTTTTTTACAGCTTTAGAACTGGCTCTCAGTAAAACGACTGAGCATTGAAAAATTATGCTATTTTCTGTGAGAATTCATAATACGAAAATATAAATGTAGTTCACTATTTCGCATAAGTCAGCCCTTTCTATGAACGCTCTACTTTGAACATCGTAAGTTCATTGCATTAAACAAATTCTACGACCGTTTAAAGGAACTTCGGTGGCTTAATGACTGCTTAGATGTCACTTTGATATGCCGAAATGGCCGAAACTTTGTCATAACCGTGCGTCGGGAAATATCCCTTATTACTTCACACACCCACCAAAATCCCTGTTTCCAATTAATGCATCTCTAAATGTGAAGTTCAATCCTTGCTAATAATCGTTTGTGAAATTAAATTGCAACAAGTCTTTATACTCACAAATACATTTCATTTATAAACACTGTGCAACTGCAAACGTTATCGGTGTTTATTAAAAAATATTAATATAATATTTTTGTGCATGCGTACAAATATATTTTAATGGTAACCCATATTGATAAGAGAATACGTAAACTATCGCATTTACTAACACTAAAACTTATTTTCAGAATAAAATCAAAAGTTACAATGACATTAGTAAATGGTCACTATGTTTACAAGTTTATGATTTTTTTTTTATTGGAAATGGAGGCTAACTTTATGCACACGTAGTATTCACATCATTCCTAATGCCAAATTCAATATTTTCTTAAAAAAAAAAAAAAAAATGAGTCTGACAAATAGCTTATTAAAATTTTCTCAAAATATCAACAGTGAAATTAAAATGCTGTGTTAATATACGCGGGTTTACTTGGGCACAACACATTATTTATTCGTTTTGTCAAATAATTAAATTGCTTGTAAAAGGCAAAACTTAACTAAACATGTTATTAACACGCAAACAATTGTATTTTCTATACAGGAAGTGTTTTACCTTTCAGATATAATAAATTTTTTGTGGAAATACTGTTTGATTTCGAGTCATCCAAAATGATCAGAACACGATCGAAGCAACTTGTAGGTCTGCAGCCAATTCCAAAACGTCGTATCAAGTCTTGCCCCCTACAATTCTTCCTCTTAGATGAATCTCTCCCAAGTCTTCGTGTGGCACCTTTTCTCTTTATTAGTACTTTCTTCTCTCTTTTATAATGGCGCCATCTGATCTTTGCGCATGTTCCTATGTTCTACTGTGAGAACTTCCTTGGCTCGCAACCGTGCGGATCGCGTTTCACGATTGTGGCAGGACTCGGGTAACAGCCACTGCTGTAGATATGGAACCTCTTGTGTATAACTTTAACCACATTACATCTCTCATGACAGGGCAGATATAGGCTGTTCACAATTAACAGAGCACTTTTGAAATCAACATTTGAAAAATGCCAATACTCATCCCTGGCATTAGCGGGACAACAGACTGGCATGCATCCAGTAAATTTTATAACGTCCATGTCTTAACGTTGAATATAAAATGTTACGTAAACATATGTAAATACTGAAATGCTCTTCTCTTTTTTGTTTTGTTTAAATGTCATTATGAGTATAAATTAAGAAATTTGTAAAAATATTTACTTTTACATTAATTTCACAGTTTCGTTTGACCGGCAAATGAACAAAGTGATCAGGTCCCAGCGTTTTTAGGTTGCGAGGTTGTGGATTCGAATCCAAGGTAAGCCATAGATGTGAAATGTTTCAGACTTTGACATAAGTTTAGGTAAGTGGAATCATTTAATATTTTAAAGTTAGTGTTTTTCTTTCACGTTTGTAATTATTCTCTTTGACTACTGACGTGTGACGTCTTTTGGAATAAAAGCATCGCTGACCCCCTTTGCAAGCGCCTCTCAGTCGATACGTGCCACGAGGCAGGTGGCGGATCGTAGTTACACGTGTACTGCGGCTTAGGCCTTCCCCCTTCATCCACCCACCTCCCTACGCCTCTAGCCAGCAATTGAGATCTGCTAATCGCAGAGGTTTCACGAGATAAAGAAACACAGTTCGCCTAAATTCAGAAAACACGCACTGTGGAAGAAACAGCTGACAAGCTTGATAATTGTGCCGAGAACACCCCCCTAACCCCTTATCTAACCACAGGACAATGTGGAAACGCAACAGGAAATAGCTGACAGAGCAAGCTAGGAGCAAGGTGCTAGCCCCCTTGTCACCCAACCATCAGGAACCAGGGCACGTGTTTTGAAAGGCATTTTTCTGCTTTCCACCACCTGACCCCCTCCCATAATAATAGA
The DNA here is from genome assembly GCA_002778355.1 of Clitarchus hookeri. NCBI lineage: Eukaryota > Metazoa > Arthropoda > Insecta > Phasmatodea > Phasmatidae > Clitarchus > Clitarchus hookeri. Next base: position 165,727 of record NQII01002139.1, read on the forward strand.
GACATGTGCCGACACTTAAGGAGGGAGGCTGGCGTGCATAAATACCCTTTTACGAGAGAAGTGGGAAGTCAGACAATTATTACCGCCCAGAGACGTTAGTTCGAGAGAGCAGTCAGTTGCAGATCGCCACGCAGAGAGAAGTCAACCGTGCCGAGGGGGCCGGGGGCACATCGGACCCTCGGCCACGTCAGTGGGTTAGTAGAGCAGCAACCACAGTGAGACGACACCTAGTGCGGGCCTGTTTCCAAGGCCGCCCCACACCGCCGGAGCTCACCCGCCCCAGCTGACATCATACCAGCACCAACAGCCGAGCAAGCTAAGTATCGAGTCACCGCCCCGAGACGCCCCAGTTAATACGAGTAGCCACATTAGCATACCACACCTCTCAAGTGCTGCTGTATGTTATTTGTGTTAAATTCGAAACAATATATTCGTCCTTAAAAATGCAACAGTAAAATACTACATTATTGCAAACCCCTTAACCTTCAGGCATCATATAGTCTATGCCGGGAGGAGGTAACTACGACGCTATAAGTCGTAGTTACGTCTTATAGCTATTATATACGTCTTACAGTTAGTATATAGTCATCCACAGTGGCGGTACAGCGTCAAGATAATTTGGCGCACAACTGTGGGGCCTAGACAAGCCCACGTCAAGTTAATTTGGCGCCCGGTCGTGAGGCCCAACGCTATTTAGTGTAGCATACCTCAAGTTTAATTTGTCGCACAACTGTGGGGCCTAGACAAGCCCACATCACGACACACAAAAGCATCGCTGTCGTATGGCAAGGACGCCGGACATGTGAATGTTCGCCACATTTTATCAGGAATCACTAAATTCGTGAGAACCGAGACGTTAAGAAGAGAGTTCCTAGCCCACTATTATCAAGTAGGTTCTGTTGTTGTTCAAACTTTCCCCACGTAACTAAGTTAAGTAAAACCTGGAAATTCTACTTTTCGGAACATAAGTCATAAGCAGCAGTAAAGAAACAGTGAAGAGAGCTCCAAACTAGTGATAACCTGCGAAAAGTTAAAATTGTTCAACTAAATAGCGAGACGATGCACTGCTATTACAGTGACTAAGTTTATCAATGCCTCATTTATTTCCGACGTATCAAAATTCTCGGGGAGTCTAACAGTACATTTCGCATATTCGCCAACCGGTCGTTCTCTGTAAATTCAATATTTGCATGGGTGGCTGAAAAAAAAAATAACTCTTTGTATAAGGAAACATGAAATTCACGGGGAAGGAGTTTCGTTGCAAACACAAAACATCCGCCCTGATTGGTATGAAATGTAACATACCACAATTTTTTTTCCGACGAAAGCCACACTTATAAGTTTGGTCACACACGACGAAGCAATTTGTTACTTGAAACAAACACCTGTTTGATTCTGCCGACACCTTGTGTGAAGTCTCATAGTCTCAACGCAGGTGACGGGTTTCATCAAGACCGCGTACATGTATCCACGTGCAGTACGGATGCCATATTTGCTTTCAACAGTCCACAGTCCACAGGAGGCACTTACAGGCCACACTTGCACCCACAACGTCTCTACCCACATACGTTAAACTGTTTCCAAGAAAAAAAATATACTGCTGCTGCTGCTCCCGCCACCCAGCAAGAAGAAAACATTAGTAATAATGTTTGTAATTTTGTTTTCAAAGGCGGGAAATAATAACCGTAATTGACATCAGCGTTAAAAAATTTTAAATTCCTAAAAATCGTAAAAGGTTTTATTTCAAAAGCTTAAAGTTATAGTGTATAAAATGTTATCAGTCATATTTTAGAACAAACATTTATGAATTCGCCGTTCTATTGGCATTGCCTGCAAACATTTTTCTTACACATTCATTTTAAAACAAACTGGGCAAAGAAGAAAGCCACTGAAAACCTTCGCAACTTACGGAATTTCAAAAAATTTAAGTTCTCTACTTTCTCGGCGATTTTTTTTTTTTTGTATCTTAACAAAAGCTTTTTTAATGTGCACGCGTGTGTAACAACATGCAAGTAAAATAATTTACATCAGGTATGTGTGATCACGTGAATCTCTGAAAACCTGCAAGTCTACAAGAACGTCCCAGTTATGTGTGTCAACGACTTCAGTTGTTTGGTAGTTCAGTGTCGTGAAACACCCACACTGCCGCTTCCATTATCACGTGTAAAAAGATTCATTTAACGTCAACGGTTGTAACTGTTTTGTGGAGAAATGAATTGTCTGAGATTGCATTTCCCTGAAACAGAGAGATAGACGTATCACATTTTAATTTTTCAATCGTCCTTAAAAGCACCGATATTTTAACAACTTCGTAGATTTTCCGTAAACGATAATCTTTTTTGTTCATTTTTGGTTTTCCACTGCCAATCACAAAAAAAATGTCTTTACTGTCTTTTACGTAACAAGGAGAATTTTAAATATAATAACTTACATTTATGACTTATTATAGATACACGCTTCAATATAGTGAAGGGCTTAATGGTATGAAGATAAAATTATTTTTGGCGGAATTGAACTGAAGCCATCGTTAACAAAAAAAAATCTTGAATAATATAAAATTTTTTTGGCATCCAAGTGACGTAAGTGGTAACAAAAGATGGCAAATAATTAAGTCAACTGGACTAAATTGCACTCATATGTATACAATGTTTCAAAAATTAATTTGTATGTTTGCAGAATAGGTAGTACATAGAAAACGATGAGAGAAAACTAAATTAACGTTTGCCTACTCCTGTCATCATAAAAACACAACAATAAATTAACATCTGTTTCCTATTTAGCCAATTGCACATTCAAGGTTTGTAAAATTTGTTCTAATTAGCACACCGGCCATTTTCTCCATATCAGAATAGTACCCACCATATAAGTGGCATGATCCCTTCCCATTCTATCCTCGTGCCTATTAGCCAAAACGAAAGTCCGCGAAAAGATGTTTATTCATGCACTTATACTCGCCCCTACTATAGTTATACAAATATATTTGAGGGAACTTCAAACGTCCTCAACGGTCTTCCCTTGCCCCTCCTCCCTTTTCATCGTCACCTGTGAGAATCTTAGCACACTAATAAAGCACTCAGTTGGGGCTTCAAAACTTGGTGCCCTCAACTAAGTAGGAGACTCACTAGTGTGCCTTCGGCCCTTTCTCTATACATCCGAATTTTTACATGTTGAAATTCTTAATTTGGACCCCAACATATTGTTTTTTGAGGAGTCAAACTGCCCTCCACCAGGACAATCCTAAGACATGAGTGCGAATGATTTTAGCTCAGCCTAGAAGGCACATGTCCTTTTTGGTACACCAGGCATGAATACCACTTGGGAGTTTCCTCCTTTTGTTAACCACCTTGGGTAGTTATCCAACGGCGCACTAGGAGGTAGATGTTTTGATCTTTATAGCAAGCATGGTATTGCCTAATATGGGTGGCGTCTTACAGTGGACAAAGTGTGCGCAGATGCACGTCGTTGTAGGTGATGCAGTGTCCTGTGTAGCATACCAGTGCTGGCAGTAACACGAGCTGTGGTGGGTGGGCCACCCGAAGAGTTGTGAAATAATTTACGTTTATTAAAATGAAAGTTCATTCATGTTAAGAGAAAAACAAGATGATAATAATTTACGGACATGTTATTTGTGATCAAGGAGTGGCGAGAAGCGTTTTTTCAGCAGCATGTCCAAGCGAAATCTTTGGGACGCAACGACATTTTTAAAGTTGGGCCTCGTAGGGCCAGGAATCTGGATCTGCAAGATCACGTTGTTGAAAACATCCCCGACAGGCCAGGCAAGAGCTCCGTAAGGATTGCAATGACAGAGGTGCAAGCACGAATACTGCATGGAAGATGACGAGGGATCGCCATCTTTTCTCCTATCGTCTGCAGTGGGTCCATGCGCTCACTGAAAACGACTATACATCACTGGCAATTTCCTGCAAGCGGCTGTGGTGGCAGTGCGGTCATGATGGTAGTTCTTCTTCGGACATGTGTCGTTCTCAGACGAGGCATCATTCACAATGGATGTTAACACTTACTTCCCCAATCTTCATTTCTGATTGGGTGCCAACTCCATAGTAGTAGGTCTGTTGACGCAGTATTGGCATCAGCACCATTTTCCATACAATCGAGTGGCGTAGACGTATGATGGACGTTTAGTAGGGGTATTTTGTGCTACCAGCGTGGTTGAATGGGCATGACCACCCGCGTTACTGGGAATGTTATTTGCGCAGCCTGCAAGAACATAGAGATTTGAAAGAAAATAAAATCCTGTTTATGCATGATGATGCCTCTGTGCATTTCAGATGAATGCATTTTAGTATATGTAGCTACATATAACAGGAATTGGATTGGACTTGGAGGACTGTATGAGTGGCCCGCACGATCAAAACATATATGCCGTTGTGATCACCTGAAGGCGTTGGTGTGTAGTACCCATGTCAAACTTTCATAATTGTTCACTAGCATCTGCAGGACATATGCCATCTCTTACGCACTATACCGAGAGTATTCTGAAGTATTCAGATGTTGAGCCACAGGTAGTTATATGCCTGTCTTGAATCTAATGATGGACATTTCGAACACTTTGACTAGAAACAGTACATTGACCGTTCGTTACCTTCTAGGACGACGCAGCAAATACATTGACTATTTTATTTCTGTCCTAAACATTGTTTACATTCTAGCCATCACGAGTAATATAATTTTGCAATCCAATGAAAAGAAATGCATCTTGTAGTTTGTGCGCGGTTACGTTCGTGATATACATTTTTCGTGGTTTTTGTCACATAAATAAGATAAACGAAGCAATTTATAAAAAAATAAGGAAGTAAAAAAAAATTGTGTATTCAACACGGGATTGTCAAAATATGTACTACAAAAGTACTAACAGTCACAAATCATATATATATATATATATATATATATAATAACAATTTCATTACATTTAGCAAATTAAATAGCAAAATAATTTTTTTTTGTATTTAGCTTTTACTAAATAAAAATTACTTTAGTTACGTAGGCAAGATTTAAATTTTTGTGTCCTCCTAAATAGTACAATTCTGATTATTAATATATCATAGTTGTATTAAAATTAAGGACAAATTTTATACATCACCTGATATTATATGTATTGTGTACAGTTCGAACGCTGCTTCGCACAATTATAAAAGTTTTATTTTAAGTCACCTGCTCCAATGTTTACACAACGGTACTGCGGTAGGAGAACTCGAGTCCTGAACTAACCCATAATCTCGTAACTACCCTCTGTGGACAACATGCGATGCCGTCTGTGCAACAAGCATTCAAATGAAACCACCCCTGAAAGAGGGCTCGCTGTATTTCCCTTTACTTTGTTTTTTGTTGTCGTTCCAGCCACTCGCTAAGCCCTGGTGAAACGGAAACTGTCCACTGATATTTTTTTGCCCGTCTGCCAGCAGGATCGGCCTGCATTAACCCTCGAAGCAAGAAAGGGCCAAGCTGACTGACTAATCAGGCCGTCCGTAAACAAGCCGCTTTCGTTCTATTAGCAAGCACTCCATTATCTCTCCGTCTCTGTCTCTCTCACCTGGAAGTGGCGCAGCGGCTTCCACATTATCACTCTTTTGTGGTTTCGCTCTGGGACGCCGATGTACTTTATTTCGTGTGTCTGTGTGATCTCCGGGAGGGCTGTAAATGTTTAAAAGTAAACCAAAAAAGGTATTTAACACTTTCAAAAATGTCTACAATCACAAAAATTGTTTATGTAAATCTACACACAAAATACGGAAAATGCAATCGGCAATAACTATAAACATAGCTGATCCGTAAATACGAAATATTTTACGTGTCTGCATTTTTTATAGTTTTGGTTTCGGGAACGAACAATGCCGACGCAACGCGATGCTTTCTTCGCCACTGTAATAACAAAAAGATATAATTTATTCAGGAGTTAGCGTTTCCATTCCATACGGACAAGTTCCTCCAAACTTCTAAAATTAGGTAAAGTACCAGTGGAAGTCCGTAAATTCTCGAAACAAAAATACGTTTAAAGAAATTTGGATTGCTACGAATGTTGAAATTTTAGAAACGCCCTATTTTAAAGCTAGATAGAAAATGATTTATATTTTACAAATGGTTTTCTATAACCAAAAAAATTTCCACATAATAGAAATTTATATTTTATTAGTAATCTCCTTTTGTTTTAACATGAAATACAAAGGAACTATCTAGCAAAATACGGATAAATCCCGCGAATTTATGGTTGGTCCTGTAAAAAATAAGGAGAAACTATTTCTGAAAAAGGAATATGTCCGTAACTGTACGGAGAGTTTTGGAGAAATTTTCACCAGCACCTCGCCCTAAAATGTCGGGAAAATATTTTTACAAAGTATTCCCTGCAGGTAATTCAGCGTTGTTAAAATCAACCCCATCTTTAATCGTATAAAAAAAATATGTAAGTTTTTTTTTGTTTTCGGAATAATTCACATTATATACAGGTGTTTTTATCTTGCTTTTAATGAATCAGGTGAAATATTAAATAAGCCAAAGGTACTACCTTGCTGTTCACGAATTTCGAAAATTTCTGTATTTACAAACATCTTCTTTGAGTAGAGAGTTATTTCCTTGTTTGGCTAAGCCAACATCGGATTTCTGTGATCCGTATACAGACAAGACATGGCGTGTAATTCAAAAAAGCATTAACTTGAAACAAGACAAAGTGTTTTAATGTGCAGCTAGACACGAAAGCTTCTTGCAAGTTATCACGCTCCTTAATTACAATCAAGCGCAATGGCATACTTCAGAGGCGTGTACAGTACGTGATGTAGTAATGATGACTTCTTCTTTGGCCGTTGTTTTTTTAACAAACGAAACCTATTTATAGCACATTCGCAGATTATTCACACTATTTTTTTAAATCTAACTTCTGGAAAATCACTTTATATATGACGTGTTTTGTTATTTCCTTAATATACCACGTGACACAAGCGTTTTATTCTTCTGTTAACATAAAATTACTACATTTTCGATTCAATTGAACTTTTACTTATATTTTACCTATATATCATAAAACTTCATGTATAATAAAAATTAAAAAAATGCATTAAGAACACAGGTGTTTTGGTAATGCCTAGTATGAAATAATTCTTATGCGAAATATCATTACACTGAGTGCGTAGGAATGTAGTGAGTTCTGCCTTTGCTGTGATTTTCTTTACTCATTTAAGCATCCTGTCTTTACAGGGGGGAGGGGAGGATATCATGGAAGTAGAACCTAAGCAGGGTTTCAAAAAAGTCGAAAGTACCATGAATAGACTATACAGAGTTCGGGCAGTCGTACTCTTGGTTTTCGTCAGTGACTCAGATCAGAATCTCACAGATGCTACCATGAGGATGGATTCTCATGGAACAAACATTATGTTTTACATAATTTAGTCTGTTACCAAATAAGCAAAACGTACAGTTACATACATAAAATTAGGGCAATTGTATTAAAATAAATTTTTTTTTTTAAAGTTCCAGCATGCACAGTTAAAAATTTCTGCACCTTGAACAAATATTTTAATGGTAACTAGTTGCCAAATATGTTCTTGTAACTCTACAGCTGAAATATTATATAAAAACATCATTATTTTAGAAAACATACAATTGTTTTTAATGAAGCTGAGTATATATAGTTAAGTTGATATATAAACACTTGCTCATAATATTTCAACATTAGTTTTACAAATTCCAAACCAAGCTTTCGTGATATTTAATCGAATATATTTGTAGTCTTGAAAAATCTTTGGCGGCTAGTTTTCAAAGAATTCGTTGTAGATACAAATTTACGTATTTAAATTTATATGTACATATATTTTTATATATACATATATACAGTGTTCGTTCGGAAAGCACACCGAGAGTAAGGTATTGCTTGTTATTTTGGGTCTAAAATGTTAAAAAATATATAGGTCTCATAATGATCTTAAGAGGAAGAGGTAAATTCAATCAGTTGTGAAATGAGGCAAAGCCGTTGAATACAAGTGAGCCGTTGTTATTACTTTTGTATATCTAGTCAACCTTAAATTTTAATTTTTCGTTTGAGGTGGCAAATATGCTCGAGATCATCACGACATAATGAAAATCAAAGGTTGTGAACACTAAAATATAAATAAATTATTATCCTTTTACAGTTGGGTAATTAGATTTTACCCTAATTTTCAAAGGAAAGAAATACTTATGAGATCACTTTCCACTATGTATGTTTGTATCTGCGTTATTATGTGTGTATGTGTGTGCCTGTATGTGTCTGTGCGTTTTTGTGCACCCCTCTTTCCCAGTTCGCTTTTCGAACTCTTGTATCGAATTTCACCAAACTCAATACACATATAGTACTAAGTAAGGACACCTGAATATTAAAGTTTTCGACCACGCCGGACACTTACTTTCAAAATGGCAGACATTAAAAAATGTTCAGTGATAAGTCATATCTCGGAAACTATTCAACATATTTAAACCAAATTATGTATGCTGACAGCGCAATGTGCAAGCATTGAATTCGGAGGTGAATTTGTTGTCGATCCAACATTTTGGAAGAAGGCACCACATGAAACATAAAGTTTTTGTGTTATACCTGGAAAACTACTCAACCAATTTTCGCCTAATTAAACACGTAAGTAAAACTGTGAAAGGCCAGGTGAATTAAGGTAATTTATCTTTATTAGGCTGTTATTTAAAAAAATGGTGGTCATATGAATATGTTAGGTTTATATGGTATAACTAAGAGTACCGTTTTACCAATTTCAACCATCTCTGAACGATGATAGTATCAACTACAAGCATTATATAAGCCAAATAACCTTTCGTCAGCCATTTTGTAAGATAGTACAACATGAATAAATAAAACTTTTGTGTTATATCTCGGGAAAAAATTTACAAAATTCTACCAGATTTGGCAAACAAGTAGTACTGCGGCAGTTGATATTTACAAATATGTGTCAAGTAGGTCAGACACTTATTTACCAAATGGCGGCAATCTAGCTTTTTTAACATAGTGTACAATATTTTCAAAACAGTTTAATCAATTCCAAAACCAACTTCTTATGTTGAAAGTATATATGTGAAATGTATCTACACCTCCTTTGTCCTCCATTATGTAAGATAGTACCACACGAAAAAATAAAGTTCTAATTTCATACCTCGGGAAACAATTGACCGATTCCTACAAAATATGGCAAGCAAGTATTAATGCGGTATGTGAGGTTAACGGATATGTTTTAGGTATGTCAGACACTTATTTTCAAAATGGTGGCCGTATAGAAATTTTATGTTTTTTAAGTTATATCTTCGAAACTGTGTAATTAATTCCAATAAATCATTGTATGCTGACAGTACATATAACAATCATCAAAATCAGTTTTGTTCACCATTTTGTGAAATAGTTTTACATGTCAAATTAAAATTATGTGATATCTCCGAAAATACAACCGATTTCTACCAAAATTGGCAAATAAGTAGCTTCATGACAAGCCATGTAAACTTATAAACTTTGAGGGTGTCAGACACAAAATTTTCAAAACGGCGGCCATATAAACCTTTTGTTTTTTTTAAATCTAGGAAACTACAAAACAGTTATAAAACTTAACATTATATACTGACAAATTTAATTATATATGTCGAAATTATCTATGAAAAGATCCATTTCTCCGCCATTTTTTAAGAAAGCCCCACATGATTTTATACACTTTTTATGCCGTTTTTATACCAATCTATCGATTCATACAAACATTTCCCGCAGATAATACTTTTGTAAGGTATGTAAATTAACATGTGTTGTGTGTGGTAGGCATATTTTTATTGTGTTTAACTGAAAAAAAAAACTAGATCAGTTTGGTATTTATATAAAATGTTTCCACCAAATTCAACCAAATTTTGTATGCAAACAGTATTAATAAGAAGCATAATTTTTGATTACAGAGATTACCTCTTGCTCGTATTTTATTACAAAATAATTTTATGCGAGTAAATTGATCATTATGCCATATTTCCGGAATAAATCAATTAATTTCCACAACATTTTGCAAACTGATACAGAAGTGATATAAATTTTCATGGTTTAAATGGGTCTGAAAATAATTTTCAAAATGGCGGCCATATGACTATTTTGATATTTTCGGTAAAGAAATTTAAGAATTTAATAATTTCAATTAAACTTTTTATGCTGCCAGCATCTATTAAAAAAATCGAACACAAAAGTTTTAAAGCAATTTTGTAAGAAATCCCCGTAAAAAAAAAAAATTATGCCATATCTTGCAGACCAATCAACCGATTTCCACCAAATGTTTCACACAAGTAGCGTAATGGTAGGCTATGTAAACTTATGCGTTTTTGTGGCTCAGACAATTATTTTCAAAATGATGGCCACGTAAATACTTCTGGTAAGTGAACAACATCATTCAAAACATAACAAGGTTTATATCCGAATTTGATGCTCCGAATCCTACATCCGTGATACAGTTAATTGCAAGCTAGCTTAATTTTACGAGTTTTTCTGAATTCAAATCCCGGGCAAGTCACTCATGTATTTTAATTGTCTTGGTACTGTTTCTGATTTCATCTCTTATGATACTGCTGTCGATGAGACGTCAACGCCTACCTACCATCTAATCTTTTAAGAACTTCACTTAAATTTGTTTACACCTATGTAGAGGAAAGTAAGCTAATTAGTTGTCAGTTTATTTTTGTTTTTATCTCGTTGTCGTCTTACGAACACAGACCCGCTAAAAGCATAAGCCTACATTGTAAGATCTTCATGCAGTATTTGCATCGCTGTCACATTTGACACTAGCATGGGCACATCATTACGTAACTTAATTTTGAATGTAAAATGTACTAAAATATGACACTAGAGTACGTGATTTCTGTTCTGGCGTGTGGAGTGGACAAATAGGCAGCATGCCTGCAACCCTACACAGGTCCATCGCATTTTTAGATGTCTTCCCTCACCTGTGTTTCAGACAGTCAACTTTGCTGGACCATGTATCATATGTGAACGTGTGGCAGTTGCAAAGCAGTTTATTCTGGCGCAAAACTGTAGTTCAATAATAAATTAATTAATAAGTAACAATTTGCTTTGCTTCCATAATCGTGCTAATTTTTTTCATAAGCGTACGTCACATTTCTTTGAAAAAAAAATGTTTCTTAATAGCAACATGTGTTATCTTCAAAATATTGTTTACTACAAAAACCTTCCTTCTTTTTAATTAATTTTATTATAAATTGCAAATATTAAGTAACAGACGTCCGTAACCACAGTTGCAAAATATTAACGTTCGGATATCGAGGCTACTAACTAGAACCTCGTCCAAAACGTAGAGACAAAGAATAAATTGAAATGTAGCTTGCAAATTGTTTCTCTCTCAAAATAATGAAATGTGTGTGTTAAGTAACAAACAGTCAAATAAAATTCCTTAGCTTAACCAATAAGTAAGCTTTTATTGTTTTAAATACAAGATTTTTCGCGTTATAATATAACAATTTCATGAATTTGTTAAAAGTAGTTAGAATTTGTTCCAAACTCTATTATTCGCAATGCATAGCAAACATGAACTGTCGTAGGTTAACTATCAGCTTTTTTCTGGTTGCTGCCGCGCGTTTTTTTATTAACATACACTTTTTTACCTTTTATTTATGAAATCAAATATTTCCGGCAGAAAATAGATGAGATTGAGAATCTGGTATGAGATTGAGTGACTTTTGTATTAAAGAACATTTAAAGTTTAAAACTATAATTTTCAATTTAATGCAATACATTTAAAAACATTCCACGTTAGCTGGGGACATATGTGGCGTGGTGTTTGTAAGCAGATGATGTCGGTTCAAAACTTATTTGGACTTACATTTTGTTTAACTAGACGTAACTGTTCAGCGTATCTAGAGCCAAACAAATGTTTGTTTGCACCAACCACATCTCTTTTTGGGCAACCAAATGATAACAAAAAAGTTCTGCTACAACATCAAAATATTTTAACTAACTTATTATTAACAATTAATTTTGTTGCACTAAATAAACTTTGTTTGATTCCCCTAAACCCTTTTCTAAGACAAATAAGGAAAAAATATTTATAATGTTATTTCCCTACTTTCGTACTAATTTAACCATGTAAGTAGTGGAAAGCTGCATTCCCGTGGTGATAGAGCTCCATGTTAATAAATGTTGGACTAAGTTCGGAAGTTTGAGTTCGGAACTGAAAAGAGAGGTCTTGAGCAACGGTGAGCGTGAAATGAAAAAAAGTACGGAGAAGCGGAAGAATGCAAGGGTGGGGGAAACGGAAGACCCCTTAAAAAAAACCCACCTTCGGACGACAATGTCTGCCACGTTTACCGCGTGCGAAAAACTAGGTGAACCGGACGGGAATAGAATCTGGTTTTCTTTAGTTGGAGGCTAGTGGTCTTGCCACTACACCACACACATTAGTTTACGCTGAGTAAGAAATGTTTTTATAATAAACCCGTGGATAAATCATAAGGCAATATCGCTGCATCAGACTCAATAATAAAGGAATTTGATGCCCAAAAATTGGAGATATCTAAAAGCTATAATTGTTAATAGATAACCCATACCATCATTGCTCTGCTTATTCTGTCTAATAATTGTATATTTACTTTAATAATGATGCCCGAATATTGGCTATATTTTTAATATGCCATATACTAAAAATTTTTTATCATTATATTGCACTGCATGTTCTGCCCAAAAAGTTATGGTGAATCAAATATAAACAAACAAAACCAAGAAACCATAAATGCAAAAAATATTCTCGGGGTATTTATTGCACACGAATCTGAATCAAAATGTATAATATGTGTTGTATTTACGTAAAAGTTTTATTAGTGAGATACGAATGGCGTTGCAGTAGAAATACTACGCTTGTAGCATATCATAGTTTTCTGTAAAAACCAACTTACGGCGTCTTATGTCTTGCGTTTGAGTCGTGGACAAGGTGTGAACATACACTGAAGAGCCAAAATAACTCGTACACCTGCAAATATCGTGTAGGGCCCCCGCGAGCACGCAGAAGTGCCTCAAGACGAAGAGTCATTGACTCGACTAATGTCTGAAGGTATGCAGGAGGCATTTTACACCATTAATCCTTCAGGGCAGTCCACAAATCCACAGGAGTGCGAGGCGGTGGAGATCTTTTCTGAACAGCACGTTGCAAGGCATCCCAGTTATACTCAATAATGTTCATGTCTGGTGATTTAGGTGGCCAATGGAAGTGTCTAAAGTCAGAAGAGTGTTCCTGGAGCCCCTCGGTAGCAACTATCGATGTGTGGGGTGTCGCATTGTCCTGATGGAATTGTCCACGTCCGTCGGAATGCACAATGGACATGAATGGGTGCAGGTGATCGGACAGGATGCTTACGTATCTGTCACCTGTCAGAGTCGNTGGAGCCCCTCGGTAGCAACTATCGATGTGTGGGGTGTCGCATTGTCCTGATGGAATTGTCCACGTCCGTCGGAATGCACAATGGACATGAATGGGTGCAGGTGATCGGACAGGATGGATACGTATCTGTCACCTGTCAGAGTTGTATCTAGACATATTAGGGGTCTCATTTCACGCCAACTGCACACGCTCCATACCATGACAGAGCCTCCACCCGCTTGAACAGTCCCCTGTTGATGTATAGGGTCCATGGATTCATGAGGATGTTTCCATACCCGTACACGTCTATCCACCCGATACATTTGGAAACGAGACTCGTCAGACAACGTGTTTCCAGTCATCAACAGTCCAATTGCGGTGTTGGCGGGCTCAGGCGAGGCGTAAAGCTTTGTGTCGTGCAGTCAACAATGGTACACGAGTGGGCCTTCGGCTCCGAAAGCCCATATCAATGACGGTCCGTTAAATAGTTCGCACGCTGGCACTTGTTGATGTGCCAGCATTGAAATCTGCGCTAATTTGAGAAAGGGTTGCACGTCTGTCATGTTAAAATGATTCTCATCAGTCGTCCTTTGTCCCGTTCGTTCACGTTCGTTCACGGTGTTTTTCCGGCCGCAGCGATGTCGAAGATTTGATATTTTACCGGATTCCCGATATTTACGGTACACTCACGAAATGGTCGTACGCGAAAATCCAAATGTTATAGGTACCTCGGAGATGCTATGTCCCATCTCTCGTGCGTCGACTATAAAACCACGTTCAAACTCACCTAAATCTTGATAACCTGCCATTATAGCAGCAGTAACCGATCTAGCGACTTTGCCTGACGCTTGTTGTCTTATATAGGCGCGGCCGACCGCATCGCGTTAATCTGATTGGTTCCATACCTCTGTTATTTTCATACCCACGCCTATACCAGTTTTTTTTTTGCTCTCCAGTGTATATATACTTACGTGTTGTTTCAATTGCTATTTCATATTTAGCTTAGTTTGTATCTACCCCTTTACTTGCATACATAAAGCGAATTATTTTATAAGAAACATTTTTTAAACGTGCAGTAATTTTTTTAATAACGATTAATACGGGCTATCGACATGGAAGTGAAAACATTTTCTGTTAATATTTCTAAACAATAATATAATATTTTAACCTTTGCACAGTATGAAAATGTTACCCTTAGCATCGTCACTAAAACATTTTACACTGAAATTTGTTACTTTAGCCCATACACGGTTAATTACAACATCTCTGAAGCCATGCTAGAGATCCACTTCCAGTATATTCCCCCGGCTCATGAAAACAAACCCTAATCCAGTCTAGAAAATTACGCCAAAAGGTCCAACGCTCAGGATCAGTGCACACTCTGGGAAATGACATTTTGCATAAGAAATATTTCTTATTAGTCCTTGCCAACATACCTGGTTTCTCTTTTTTTTTTCATTAATAACAAATGAAATATCGTAATTTAAACGTAAAATGTTAGAAAAATTTCAATTTGACACAAAAATAAGATACTTTTATGTTAACACAAGAATGAAATGCACGTTACACACTACATATCTAGGAAACAGAGAGACATGTTATACATAGGATGATTATTCATATGTTTGACAAAAAAAAAGCTCGAGGAAACCGCGGATATATCGTTGCGAAATTCACTAAATATTCACTCTTTCCTGAACCAGCATACGCAGGCTATTGTAGATTTATATAAAATTGTGTATGTGTGTTGTGAGGTTTAAGTGAATACGTTTGCGTTATCGGATTATATTTAATGTAGAATATAACCAAGAAATTAATGTAAGGAATTGGAAAATTGGATTGTATGGCTTAAATCATATATCTCTTCTATAAGAGATATTCCGTTGGCAACGAAACCAGCGCGACAGCACATCAGAGTTGCGAGAAGTACTGCCCGGAAAATGTTCACCCGCGCTCAAAATCACCGGCAGTCGCCACGGACCTCCACCTGGGCCTCGCGCAAGCTTGCTACCAACACGTGCTCGTGCACGTGTCATAGTGGTGTGCGCAATCGGACGAGAATACATTAATTATAATTGAGTTACTTGTAATGACGTAATAGTGTCGGGATTTAACACAATGCACACAGAAAAGTATAATAGTGTGACAACAGTATTTATATTACCACAACAGTAAACATTTATCTGAGAACCGTCAGTAGCCAATGTGGCTGTTAATATAATCTACTGCTTAAATATTTATGATAATTTGGCATGAAGTACTTTTATAACATTTCCTCCTTACTGTTCGGTCAACATTAATTTTGTGTTGAATTTTTTATATATGAATTTAATATTAATGTTAATTTTTTCTTGTAATTAATTTGTTTTATAAATACGCTCCGATGTAAAATAAATTAAGTACAATTATTTTGCCACAAAAAAAAATACCAACAGAAAACTATGACGGCTAAAAGGGGAATCGAACCTGCGCCTTCAATATACGACGTTTTTGAGTACAATAAAACGACAAACTTGAGTTTTTTTTCGTTATGTGGAATTACTTATGCTATATAAACATATGCATAATTATAATACGTAAACTGCTTTTCAGTGCTTGAGAACTAGTCTAAGCCACGTTTGGTTCTCATAATATGCTTTAAAATTTTAATAAAGTGGTTTAATTTTACGTAGTTGTCGCTATTTACCACTATCCGCAGTTTAAAAACTCCAAGTCAGTGAAACTTGTGTTGGGTGGACATTTCGTTGATGTCGCAGTACCACCAAATATTTCGTTCTTCCAGGTATTTTAGCAAAGTACAACATAAGGTTGTAGCAACATTACTTAGAGGCTTTATTAACATTAACTCTTCAACAGTATATTTGTGTTATAGTAATATAAGACTTCATAAACGGTTGCTTACATCACAAAATGATTAATATTGCTATAAAATAAATGTTTAAAGAAATTTGCCTCAATAATAATTGCTTTTGTTGCAAGAACATAAAACTATTTTCTTTGTCAAAAAGTTGCATCGTCGTTTCCATCTTGGTAGCCCTTGTGTCAATCTGATCATAAAGACGTATTAACGTAAACATACCTACAGCTATTAGCTGCAGCATTCCGTCTGCAAAATCAGTACAATATTGGGAGTTTCCTCTTTAGGAATATTGTGTTCTACTCATATTTCTTTCCCTTGCGCTTTTTGATTTCTCTCGGTTTTGTTTGGTCCGTGAAAACCTTCAACTCTTGTCCAAATTCAGCGATTTCATAAGCTGTTTCAATTTACCATGAATCTGCCCCTTCCACAATTTCCACTTATGAAGAAAAATTAATGGATGCCTTTTAATTATTACGTAATATTTTCTTCTGCATTCGTTGTAAGGAAGAAATATGTTGGTTTGGTTTCTTCTTATTGCACAGTGGTGAATATGCATAATGTTATATAGAAACCAAACTGTAATTCGTGACATCGGCATAAATGTTCTAAAAGTATTTACAGGCAACTGTCATGGCTGAGGTCACTATGTTGTTTGTATCACAAGGTTCGGTTTTTTGTTTTTGTATCCAAGGTATTTTATGGACGTGTGAAGTTTGTATGTGTCAGTTATATTTGGCTATAATTTTACGCTTTTGTCTCATTATCATTGCAGCATAAAAGTCACGGTGTCACTAATAAAATAAATAAAAAATGATTTTTACGTTGTGTAGTTAAGTACGGCGAATGAAATTAACATTATACGTAAATTTATCCTTAAATGTTCCGAACGACTAAGCAAATTTCGGCGCTCAGAAATATTTTTGAGTTTGCTCTGTAGTTAGATTCGACCCGCTATCTTTTCGGCCTCCTGAACAATTGATCACGATGTCTTTAAAAACCACATTCACTGAGAGACATTAATAGGATCTTTTAAATTTTCTTATCAAGTCGATAACTTTAAAAAGTCTCATTCGATTATTCTTCGTCTCACCTTTCCTTATCACGGGATGTTTTTATAAAGTTATTTGCAGTCATATTGTTGGTCACTTCGCGAAATATTTAATTTGAGGCTGAGGTATATAATAATTGTTTACTTTATTTACGCTTATAATGTAACTTCTTTATCAGTGTCCCAAGATGGGCAAGAAAATAATATAATGAAGCAAATCATCGGGAAAAATAAACGTTCTATAGGCACTTGGTGTTTGAAGTCAATCCCTTTATGGGTGCAGAAACCTTTATCAGTCAACTTTTAAGCGAAATATATCAAGAACTAAACCCCTGAATCCTGCAGAGTTCAAAAGAGGCCCGTCTTTTCGTCGATGCTGAGAACTGAAATCCCCCAAGGAAGAAGACGGTGGATGAACGGAAGTGTTTTCTTCCTACCGCATGAAAAACCATGCTTAAATGGGATAAACGAAAAG
>NQII01002139.1:183782-237031 GCA_002778355.1 Clitarchus hookeri
GAAGGGGGTGACCCTAGGCGTCAATAATCGTGTCGGGGAAAGGCGCCCGGGATCGGAGGTCACGCGGCACTGCAGCGCTGCAATCCCCTCTTCGCCCTCCGTCACGCGCTCTCGACAGAGCGAGTCCTACATCCACGTCATGTTGGATAGCAAAAAGGTGAATAATTTTAAATGTGTACCAAAAGTTGTTCAATTTGTACGCATTCTAGGTAATGTAATTTTCCTCGATTAAAATTTTTTAAACTTTGTACTTTTTGAATAATTTGTTCTCAAATACCCAAATTTTTCTGTTTTACTGAAGCAGAAATAATTACTATGTTGTACAAATGAAAAAAAAAATTACGAGGTAAACTGATGCCGCGGGCTGCCGCGTGACACACATGTGATCACCAAATAACAGGCTATACATATTAAAATAAATGTTGAATATAAATAAATGTTTGCATAATTTTAAAATTTTTTTTAAATACATAGAATGTTTTTGGCGATTACATATTTGCCAAGCGGCAGTCCACGGCATTAGTTCAGATTGTATTTTTTTTTTCATTTTTACAACTTTGTTGGAGTATTTATTATATCTGCAGCAAAACCGAAAATTTTTTGATTTGACATAAAAAAAAAAATAACAATGTGAAGAGTAAAATTATTTTATTTGAGGAAAATGTCATTACATAAAATGCGTACAAGTTGAACAATGTTTAATAAGTACTTTTTTTGGTTTCCTTAACACTTAAGGGGGTAGCATCACTTCCCAATTTGAATTTCTTTTTGTTTCACTATTGCTTCCTTTTTAAATCAAATATCTGAGAACGAGAGCTGTCAGGGCACATGACATATATTAAGATTGCTTTTTTTTTTTTAATCCACAGTATTTTTGCTCTTGTTGTTTTAGTTACATCTGTAGATACAATAGCGGTTTAGTCATTATTTATTCTTTTTCAGTCTACCTTGAGAAAATACATATCGAATTTAGTCGAAAATATTAGCTGAGTATATGCTAGAGAATGGAGGGCTTCCAAAGATAACATCAAGTTTTAACTCTGTTCCAGTCCTTTACCTTTGTCGTTATACATATTTCGACGACTATAATAGAAACTGGACACGTGAAATGCTATATGAAATGTAGTTTTCACTGTCTTTAATTTCTGGCTGCTTGTGCCACGTGGAAGGAAGTTGGCGCCTAAACTTTCTGTGAAAATATCCTGACAAAAGTGCGTAAAATATATTACAATTAACAAATAATGCGCATTTAAGAATTTGGATAATCTCAAAATTTGGCTGCGGAACCCATTAAAAATCCTACAAAAATATATTTTCTTGGCCCTTACTTTACGTTATGTTTTTTACACGTCCCTAAAACAGTGTATAAACAATTTGATTTGAATATAAAAATTAACACATCTTTTTGTGATGTTGTAGATTTGAAACATGATTTTGATATCTTCAGGAGTCGTACTCATTGGAAACAATACCCGTTGTGTACACTTTCTTAAGAACTCTCATTGGAATCAGACTGAAACTTTGGGACAATACATATATTAACTATATGTAATAAGCATAAAACTTTTATGCCTGAGAGTGGGGATATTTTTATCAACTCTTAACTGCTCCCTATAGCAATTATATGAAAAGCGAGAATAACAACCTATGTGTGAGAGCTCTACCATCGTTGATATTGGTCGTGAACATCAGCAGGTATATTTCCAGAAAGGTAGTTAATATCAGACCATGAACACGATGATTGTGGTTGCCAAATATTCCTTATTCTACAGGATGTCGGTTCTTCCATATTAGACATACATGTGTGTGTGTCATCCTTTGTTGCAAGTATATACTTACATTTTAATCAACTTCATGTAATGTGTGTTAGAAATGCATGCACAGAATGAGGCACCTATGGCAGGCCACCTGAATAACACTGCCAGTTTCAGTGGTAGAAGAAAATGTTTCAGACAAAAGTTGCTTGGGTACAAGGTGCTAATAACTTGATAGTGATAATTTATCCGCACGTGGAAGGATACAGAAGATGAAAAGGTCAACTTCGTTAATTTTTATTGAATGATTTATATTTATTAACACCCCTCGACAGTGCGTATGAAGATGTAATAAACACGATTACATCTGCCGGTCATTCAAGATCGTTGAAGGGCAATGACGAAGCAAACTTCGCCGCGGCACGGAACAATGGGCCGACGTAGTGCCGTCCTGTAGCGACTGTAGCCGTCCTGTAGTTGGAGTTTGTTTAAACACGCCAGCCTAAACAAAGCTTCTTTTAAAATTTATTATGATATCAGATGTTCAAGTTGGCGCTCTTGTGCACAGATGCATACTGTAAAGAGATTCTGAGCGGACAATACCGCTCGTCGAATTTCATCTGGACTTATCGCAGAACATACTCGTGTTATACGGCCTTTCATGTCTTCGGAAGTCTTCGGTGGGTTTTTGTGGACCTGTTAGTTAAATGTGCCTCACTGATAACAGTTCATAGGCGTTATGTTTGGGGAACGTGCAGGCCATTTCGTGTTTCCAGACCAACCTATCCAACGACCACCGAAAGTTCTGTTGAGAACCATTGTAATTCTCTGTGCGGATTGAGCGGGACATCCATCGTGTTGGTACCACATGGATTGCATTATGTCCAGTGCGATGCCTTCCAATAATAGGAACAGTAAATACTTGAAGCTATTTAGTGTACCATCAATAAAATAAGGATCATTTAGGCGATTATTTACAACACCATACCACAGACCATGGTCTATGTTTATCCACTTCTCTCAGCCAGTGTGGGTTGTCAGCTGACCAGTAGTGCATGTTGCGAAGGTTAATCTGTCCAAGGTTTGTAAATGACGCTTTATCGGTAAACAAAATCTTGGACAGGAACTAGTCATCGGTTTGAGGTTTTCGTAGACACCATTCGTAGAACTGTGCCCGATGTCGAAATTAATTTCCATTTAGTTGTTGATGAAGCGAAGCGTGGAAAGGATGACATTTGTTGCTATGATATATTCGCAGAATACTCCGTTGACTCATCCCACTCTCACGTTCAAGCTGCCTCGTGCTGACATGTGAATTGTGTACTACCGCAGGTAGGATGTCAGTTGCTGTTTTTTGTCGTTGGCTTTTTTTTTCCCACGCTTCCAGTTTCTAGAAAAGTTGTTATTATGTTCATAAAGACAGATCGTGCCTCTGTGGCACTAGCAGGATGTCTCTCGGCATGAAAACTGTATCAACTCTTTCGGCTGTCGTGTACATTGTGCCAGTTCGAATGTCACGAAGAAGTTGTCTGATCGCTACAACGGCACAGCACGGACTAATGGCCCATTGTTCCGTGCGGCGGCGCATTTGGCTTCGTCACTGACCTTCAGCGATCTTGAGTTACCAGCCAATGTCATCGTATTTATTACATCATCATACGCACGGTTGAGGGGCGATAATAAATAATATAATTCCATTGCAGTTAACGAAGTTGGCCTTTTTATCTTTTTTTACCCTTCCNAAATGTCATCGTATTTATTACATCATCATACGCATGGTTGAGGGGCGATAATAAATAATATAATTCCATTGCAGTTAACGAAGTTGGCCGTTTTATCTTTTTTTACCCTTCNGGTTGAGGGGCGATAATAAATAATATAATTCCATTGCAGTTAACGAAGTTGGCCTTTTTATCTTTTTTTACCCTTCCACGTACGGGGCAAATAACACTATTAAGTCATAAGCACCTTGACTCAAGCAACTTTTGTCTGAAATATTTTATTGTACCACTGAAATTGGCGGTGTTATTCAGGTGGCCTGTCCTAGGTGCTTCAACCTGTATAAAATTTCATAATAATTTGTAATTAACAGAATAAGTTTGAAAAAAAAACAGTTGGGTGGTGTGGACGAATGAAGGCTCTTTGTAAAAGTAGCATATGTGCTTAGTACGTGAAGCAAAGGCGAGGAATTTGATGTTAACCGTCCCTCACTTAGCCTCCTGCTATAAAATTAGGTAGTTCAAATAAAAAGTTTGAAATAATTATTACGGAAGTGACTAATGCAGAGCTGCAANTCCTGCTATAAAATTAGGTAGTTCAAATAAAAAGTTTGAAATAATTATTACGGAAGTGACTAATGCAGAGCTGCAATTTTTGTTTTTGTTTCCAGTCAACGTAAGTGTGATCTTTGCTTATTTTTTCTCGTGTCGATTTGGCATTTTTTTCGCGTGTCGACGTGTCCAAATCTGTAAAGGTAAGTTTGAAGACTGAGTTGCGACGGTAAGGTTCACATTCACTCGTGTATAAAATTCACGCTATAAAATTCTCCATGCAAAATTCACGTGTTGTCGCGGATTTCCCTTGTATCTATCCGCACCTCTCCTCCACTCGGCTGCGTTATATATATTAAGGATGGAGCGTGCTGAAATCTCTCACTGCGATATCAGGGCTTCCCGTTTGCATATACGAGTACCATTCTGCTTCGTCGCCATTTTACGTTTAGTGATATAGTTTGAGGAATCACAGTCGCCTTCTATTTTGCTTCGAGTTTTTACTAGCGAAAGTATGTTAAATTTGAAGTAAACTTTTATTAACTGGTTAAATTAATTTTGGCAACGAGCTAAATTCCTTATTGCAAATAGCTATTTTTAATTAATTAATGGCTGTATCATATTTTGTCTTAAGGGCATGTGAAAACACAATGTTGTTAACTATGTTTGTTTTATTTGGTTCAGGGATTGACAGTCAGTGCACCAAGTCCCCTCACCAAAGTTCTGCACTTAGCCTGTCAACGAGCAGCGAAGCATTCCAGCACCGACTGCTATTTTGCAACGTGTTACAAATTATTTTGAAAGTAAGTACTATCACCATCAAGATAATTGAAATTAATGTGTTATTTTTGCGTATTTGTTTTTGATACAAGATTGCATATTTACAAGTCACCATTGGGCACAGTGGCAGCTCCTGTCAACTCCAGGAGATGTACCTTCGGTCGGCTTGCGGTCTCGTCTGTACGGCCGTAAGGAAACCTCCTCATCTTCGTTCAAATACAAGCGGTAATTATTTACGACGAGACAAATATTTTGTGCATGATTTTTTTTTAAATATAATTTTTTACGTTATGTGGTGAACTTGGGTCCAGGTGAAGCGACTTCCGTGGTAGGGCGCCAGAGAGTCCCCTTTTGTCCAAGTCAAATCGTCCGATTCACGGGAGTCCCTAGCAACGCAGCCAATCATTGTTAGGCATTATATTGCAGTCTTCCTTCTCTTCTTATGGCATGTAACTCCATCGTGTGCACACAAACGATTCATTACTATACTCATTGACCATAAAATGGCAAGTATTGTGTTTGCAAAAAAATATACTTTTTCATTAATAAATAATATAATTTGCTTATAACTATTAATGGCATATACTACACCAAGACTTATTGCATATAAAAAAAAGACACACAACTGTTAAGCAGTATTATTTTATAAATTTAAATTTATTTTATTTTATCAAGATGTTGTAATTTTTATTTTACACAAAATACTGCATGGTTGATTGCTTGACGTACATTGAAATTTGGCAAAATAATAAATTTGTGGTGTGAAACGTACTTGCGAATTTTT
The DNA here is from genome assembly GCA_002778355.1 of Clitarchus hookeri. NCBI lineage: Eukaryota > Metazoa > Arthropoda > Insecta > Phasmatodea > Phasmatidae > Clitarchus > Clitarchus hookeri. Next base: position 189,371 of record NQII01002139.1, read on the forward strand.
TTTATACACGTGTCACTTTGGAACCTATGGACACATCCATGGCACAATAAACAATCAGTTATTAAAACAGTTGGTGAGCCAGCAGCAACTAATAGCATTGCCCAAGGAAAGGTGTTGTCTGTATTGGCGCTAGCTTCTGGACTTACACAGCGACGACTAATATTCTACAACATGTCAAACGTGAACGAGAATAATCGAGATAATATATTTAGGAGTTAATAGGTACCAGGGTAGTTTTTTATACTCCTGCTTTGTTTGCATATATTTTTTTTTCGTTAGTATAGTGTATAGTAACATCATATTTATTTTCTTTAAATTAAATAAACATCTGTGGCTGTGAGACATTATTTCATCGCTGTCGTCGTCGCTTCATTTATACGTGAGTAGAGATTTTAACCATCATAAAGTGTTTCTGAATTACTTGGTTCATGTTCATAATTACTGTTTCGCACTCGTGTTTTCATTTTGCACATATATGTCTTTGTAAATTCATACGCATACAAATAAATATTTTATATTTACATGCTACAAATGGTTAGTATTAACTCGTAANTGTCTTTGTAAATTCATACGCATACAAATAAATATTTTATATTTACATGCTACAAATGGTTAGTATTAACTCGTAATGAAAAAATCATACTCTTTTAATTGGCAATACAAATTATTTTATGCTCGAAAAAAACATACACACCTTACAAATAAATAGTTTATATAAATAAACATTACATACTGACACAAGAATACATAATTTATAAAGTAGTAATTGAATATTTATCACAAAAATTATACATCAGAAAAATTAGAATAATAGTAAAATTATAGATGTAATATCATATAATTAACTAATAAATAATATTTATTTAAACATGCACACATAAACTCTTATGTCATATCTGAATTGATTATATATATATATATATAACTTGTGTCCGTTTGTTCGGACGCGTGTAAATTCCGAAAAAATCAACCGTTTTTCATTTTGTTTTTTTCATAAACCTTCCTTTCGTTCCCCTGACTATTTTTACACCTTTATTTTTTATCTGTATTACATTCAAAAGNTTTTTTTCATAAACCTTCCTTTCGTTCCCCTGACTATTTTTACACCTTTATTTTTTATCTGTATTACATTCAAAAGAACTAAAATCTGCAAATAGCTAATCTTTACCATGCTTTCGCGTCAGGAAGCGCCTTAGTCAGTAATGCAACGTCAACACTGCAATGTCGACAATGTAAAGCGTAACCTAGCAACAGATCTATCTATCTATATAAAAAAGATATATCGATATATCGATACTTATAGATATAACGATATATCTATATATAGAAACTTATCTATATATCTATACTTACAGTACTTAGAAGTATATCAATGGTCGATATATCGATAAGTCAATACTAATTTATATGTCGATACTTATCGACAAGTGAACATGTCACATACAAATCTGTGAATGTAACATTACACGAAAATGAAGCAGCAAATTATCAGCCAGAATTTCTAAATTCGCTTGATGTTCCAGGATTGCCTCCATATATATTAAAATTGAAAATAGGAGTACCAGTCATTTTACTTCGTAACATTAATCCACCAAAACTTTGCAATGGCACACGCCTTGCAATAAAAAAAATGATGGGCAATACTATAGAAGCTACCATCTTGAAAGGTGATTTCAAAAGAGAAGATGTGCTTCTTCCCAGAATTCCATATATTCCATCAAAAATTCCCTTTCACTTTAAAAGATCACAGTTTCCAGTCAGATTGGCATTTGCAATGACAATAAATAATGCTGAAGGGCAGTCATTGCAAAAGTGCGGAATAGATATAGAAACAGAATGTTTTTCGCACGGCCAATTGTATGTGTCGTATTCTAGAGTAGGAAAACCACACAACTTATTTGACGCTATTCCCCACCTGTGGTGTACAAAGTGGTGCATATGGTCCTCTGTTAATGTTAGATGGCACAGACTATAAGATGCCTTGAAGGTTAAGGGTATCTCAAACAATGACTTCATAACGTCTTGAATTTAACAGGTTTATTTGACCGGGAGTTTATTAATACATTCCCGGAACTTTTCCGGGAGTTTATACATACTTTTCCGGCACCTTGTGCCAAGAATTTACTCATACGTTATAGACCCAGTGAGTTCTTGGCCTGAAGGGCTGATTACAGAGTTCTGGCTAACGTTTCCGACGCTGTGGGGGCACTAGGTGACAGGACTCGTCCCTGAGTGACGACATTGTTACTTAACTGTACTTGTTGCGGGGTAGTGGTTCCGGCAGTAGTTGAGATCTGGTTAGTTGGGTGGCCCTGTTACAGGCCCTCGGACTGGCTGTTGTTGACGTGCTGCACTCAGCCATATTCATACGCGCGGAAGATGGTAAAACTAAAAACACTGTATACAAACAAGTACTTCAATAATAAAGATTTTGAAAATACATAAACTTCTTTCAAATAATTTTACAGAAATGAAAAGAACCAAAATATTTTATGCTACAGCATTGCGTGGCTTGGTTAGCTAGTAAATAATGAAAAGCAGCGCCACTATCGACCAACTTTGGAACCAACATGACAGCTGAGCGAAAGCGTCGCCATCGCTTCTGGCAGGCGAGAGTTGAACGAAGTACAAGTGGAAACAAGATGACAGGGCCAAACGAAGGTGAGTAAGAGGGTGGCACACTCTAGCAGCAATAAAAAACATTACAGGGATTGGCATGCAACAGATGTGCTGGTAAGTAATATGGAATCAGGATAGCGGTTGAAAATAAAATGGCGATCTGCAAAAGGATAGATGAAGGACACAAAATGGTGTCCAGAAAAAATATAGTGTCTGATTCTTAGTTCTTTAGCTCCCAGCCCCTGTCCTTGGAGCCCCTATTTCTATCTACTGGCATCTAATCGAGAGCCACGTTGGTACACCATTTTGAAACAAGCGACACTAATTAATAAAGTTTTGTCATATAACAGAAAACAGCAACCAATTTTTTATAATTTTCTTAAACGCTTAGTTCTAAAAAAAGGCCGTGTTAACAGTTTTTTTTAAAGTGGGCTATACACTAATATTCAAATTTCAACTTCACTTCGCATGCTGGCAGTATCTTTTAAGACTGTCAAATTTGTCTACAAAGAGTATATTTTGTCTATCATTTTGTAAGAAATTGATACATAAATAGAGTTTAGTCATATCTCGGGAAACAATCAACCCAATCCAACATACAGTAATTCTACAAACAAGTAGTGCTATGGTACGCCATGTAAATGGATGTTTTATTTGGGTCTCCAGTACATAACCGGTTTTTTCAATTAATGAAGATAGCACCACATGGGAAAATTTAGCTTTTATGCCGTATATCGAGCATCAATCAACCGAATGCCGCCGAATTTGGCACACAAGGAGTGCTACAGTAGGCCATGTAAACTTACACATTCTACGTGTGTCTGTCGTAATGTACAATATGACTGCTTTATAAATAATTTAGATAAATTAGTAAAATATATTTAACAATTTTACACATTTAAATTAAAGTTTATCTGCTAAGAGTGTCTATTAAAATGATGAAATATATATTATCTTCTTTTGGCCGCGCCTTTATGGAATATAATTGCTCGTGATAAATCGTAACATTTATGCCGTATCTCGGGAACCAAGTAACTAATTACCACCACAATGTTTACATAAGTATAAGTACAGTAGCCCATGTACAGGTGCATAATTAAAATGGGTCGAATATTATTTTTTTAATGGCGGTAATAAAAATTTTATATATGAGTTTGTTGCATCCATTAAAAACATTTGATAACATTTCAACCTCTCTGTATGCTGACAGTATCTATTAGATGCTTTAGATATGACGATACAGAGCCCGGTTTTAGGGCTATTTGTACAAATGCGTCCTAAAAAAAATATATCTCTTGTGCCATATCCAAGGAACAAGTCAACCTATTTTCAACAGATTCTGCACACCTTTTGTGCTAAGGTGTATAATTTTAATGACTCCCACACAGTTGTTTCCTAAATGACGATCCTGTAAATATTTCAAATTGGTAAACCCAGTATACTCTTAATTAATGGTATTACAACAGAAGGTAATGCTCCGAATCTTACCCTCAAAAATTATTTGTTTGCACGTCATAATACGGTACGAGGTTTCCTGGGTTTCAGTCCCAGGCAAGATGCGTTTGTTTTTATCATTGTCCCACTAATATCGCATTTGTTTCTGGTTCCATCTTTAATGATATCGCTGTCAACGAGAAGTAAACCCACATATAATGTAACCTTTTAAGAAGTTCATAAAAATAATTTTTATCCATGTAGAGGAAAGTTAACTCCCTAGTTATTTTGGTAACTCCTTGTTTTTTCTGTTCTTTACATTTGATTTCTTTCAAGCATCGCTCTTAAGTTTTGTTTTGAAAAATCTATTATTAATTTATTTATAAGCTACAGAATATTGCACTGAATACCGATATATTTCTTGTAAATCATAGCCTTATTTGGTCTCAAGAAAGGTTACACGTTAGTGTTAAAACTATATTTTATATGAATAATTTTCAAACAACTACAACTTTATATTTTATTATGATATTTACGATTTTATGTAGTTCCGAATAATATTTCTAAGACGAATCATTCATGTCGAAATGCGGGAATGATATTTGCATAAGTTATAAATGGTAGAAGCGAACAACCTCATTTTATTTTATCTAGGTCAGCAGTAAACATTAACAGCATTAACTTTGTGAGCAAATGAAGAGTCGGTTTTACGGGAAGGAGATAAATTCCCGAACAATGATCACCTCATCACTTTTTCACATGGCGTGACCACCACTAACGAAATTACATTGAATTGATTTCATTCGCGACTAGAATTGAAAGAAATTTTGAACCCATTTTTTATTACTTCGCTTTCCCCCTTCTTGAATGGACCCTCCGAAATCCAAGTTTTTTGTTGACGTGAAGTCATCCGTTATAGTGGCGAACCAAAACCAAAACACTATTACTTTTAGTCCGCTTCATTTTCTTGTATCAATTTGTCTTACGGCCGAGTGTTTCGTCGTTTCATCTTCCCGAAAAAAATGAGAGATTCTTTTTTTTTTTTTTTCGACACAATACGCGGGGCCTGTGGTCGAAGAAGATTTCTTTCTTTCTGTCTCTTATGCTATCGGGAAATGGATTGTTCCCTATGAGAAATATAATGGCTGGCTGGTTTTAATCACTTGATTAATAGTTAAGGCCGGTTTGAAGATTGTTTCTATTGTTAACACAACAATTATTTAATACAATTTTTTCAAATTGTACTAATTCGAGTTTGGCGCGCGCAAACTTGTATGTTCTACGATACAACGGAAAAATGTCGCACTTATCTTTATATATAAATTGAAAATATCTCGCTTCCTGACAGCCTCACCAACGCACAGGCAAAAATGATTATAGAAGTTACGAAATTTTAGACGTGGCTTCCCCGTGCAGTGTAGTCATCAACTAATGTGGTATTTACTTTATTCGATCCTCGTGCGATAGTATAAATGAGTAAAATGATTTNGTGTAGTCATCAACTAATGTGGTATTTACTTTATTCGATCCTCGTGCGATAGTATAAATGAGTAAAATGATTTTTTCCAGTATTTTTCAACATCCGTTAGTCCAGATGATACACTGAAAAGCTATTTGTTCCAAATGACTACCTATACAATATTCTAGAAGGTCGAAGGTAGATTTTCTGTAGATTTTGAAACCCACTGAGATAATGCGATCATATTCAAGGATAATTATGCAATAAATTAATACTTATACGAATTCAAATAATTATCAAGATAATTCCAAAAATGCCGTATCCAGAAGGTGAAATGTGCTATGCTACGATTTACTGTCAAGGGTTTCTAAAATATGTTTTTAAAATTCAATAAAATCATATAGCCAAATGACTCCGAACGCCTACTTATATAAAAAGTCTTAATTCTTAGTGAACATTTTTTTGGTAATCCGGGAGAGAGATGCAAAGTATTAAAAATGGGAAAAAAAAATATTGCCCAATTCTTTATGTCTCTTATTTGCCAACAATGATTTTCTCTATAGGTATGTTAATCTTTTTGACTCCTTCTATATTCCCATTTACCATTATTTACAAATATCATCAGAAATATAATATAACAGTACACAGAAAATATCCCTCTTTCAAGGTTAAGAAATATTTATTGGCCACATAACCGCTTTAAAAATTGAGAAAAAAAGGCGCAAACAGCAAAGGCAAGGATTTTCTTTGATTTAATGAATAAGATTGCCGAGCAAAGTGCTAAATATGTGCTCGTAATCTGCTGAGAGTATTTTAACAAGAGTAAATTGTTAAATTTAAAATACAGGTTTTTTAATTTTGGTAGGAGTGACCATATAAATATCAGTAGGCAAAGTTGGCGATTTGTATAATAAGCGACGGTATTTTGCACATCTACGTCATTTAGCGACATTAAAAGCAGGGAAAAAATAATCGTGACAACAAAAATTTAAAACATCATATATGATACCATGATTTTGAAAACTCTTCTTTTCTGAATCAAATAAGCAAATGAGACAAATAAACAATACAATAAATAATAGAAAATTGTATGATATATACAAATATATTTAACAACAAATAAATCACGACTCACGATTGAAAAACAGGTCGGTAAATTCCTTCGAGAGTNTAACAAGAGTAAATTGTTAAATTTAAAATACAGGTTTTTTAATTTTGGTAGGAGTGCCATATAAATATCAGTAGGCAAAGTTGGCGATTTGTATAATAAGCGACGGTATTTTGCACATCTACGTCATTTTGCGACATTAAAAGCAGGGAAAAAATTATCGTGACAACAAAAATTTAAAACATCATATATGATACCATGATTTTGAAAACTCTTCTTTTCTGAATCAAATAAGCAAATGAGACAAATAAACAATACAATAAATAATAGAAAATTGTATGTTATATACAAATATATTTAACAACAAATAAATCACGACTCACGATTGAAAAACAGGTCGGTAAATTCCTTCGAGAGTNTATATACAAATATATTTAACAACAAATAAATCACGACTCACGATTGAAAAACAGGTCGGTAAATTCCTTCGAGAGTGATATTCGTACGGAAATTTGAACATAATACTCAAGAATAAAAAAATCATAAAATGGCGTTGGAGTATTAATAATTTATTGAGCGAATTATGGGGCCTGTTATTATAGTTTCTTTCAGGTGACCAACAATGCTCGTTACGGTAATTTCGAAAATAGGAGGCGTTAACTTACAAAATCGCGGGAAAAGATGTACGAATAAATGTATTTATGTTTACCCAAGTAGCTCCAGCATACAACGTTTGTTTGCAGATTGTCTTACAATTCGGTAGATACGGCTTACAATTCTAAAAAAACATTAATATGGCCACCATTGGGAAAACAAGCGTCTGGTCTAATAATTCGGGTACTATACAATATTATATGGCGCCGTGCTACAAGAATGTTAATTTAGTATAAGAGCCTACATGAATCTAAGATGTTATACAGCATATAAATCTTAATTAAGTTGTTATGGGTTTAATCAAATATGCCCATGGCTATAAAAATTTTGCATACGTATTTCTGATTAATTTTAAAATTTTAATTTTAATTTGGTTCTAGTACATAGATTTTGTTTATTTGGTTATTAGTTACAATAACTTTATTAATAACATACTGGGTTGCTTAACATATGGTTTAATTTTTATTTTGAATATCACCTTCGCTAACTTCTGATTGGTTACCTTTACTGTTTATAATATCACCTTATTTCCTGTGTGTATTTTTTTTTTGNCACCTTCGCTAACTTCTGATTGGTTACCTTTACTGTTTATAATATCACCTTATTTCCTGTGTGTATTTTTTTTTTGGGGTTTTTAAGATTGTATGCATATTTCTAAATAATTTTTAACCCTTGCACTGATTTTGCTACGCCATACACTTATTGAACTCAAGGACACCCGGATTTTATAATTATTGACAATCCTGGAAGTTTGTTTTAAAATAACGTTTATGAAAATTGTTTCGTGCTATATCTGATAGCAGAAACCATTCAAATGGTTTGAACCAAATTTTGTTAGTTNACGTTTATGAAAATTGTTTCGTGCTATATCTGATAGCAGAAACCATTCAAATGGTTTGAACCAAATTTTGTTAGTTGAAGTTTACAGAAATTGCGGATGGCATTGAATACAGAATCTAGTATCCTCGTTGGTCAGCTGTGTTGGATGAGAGTGCTTTCAGAAAAAACATTAAGCTCGTACATCCTATCTCTGAAGCCACACAACATTTTCTCGCCAAATTTAACACACGAAAATGTTTCATGTCAACACACCCAAAAAATATATGATTTAAGTATGTCCGGGATTTATTTTGAGAATGGCGACCACACAAATATTTTTAACTACCTGACCCGACAGTCGTTGCCCTGTCAATTTATACAAAAATAGATATAGATAGAAGATAGATATCGATTATTTTAATTAGGATTTAATGTTGAGACCAGGTTGTATTGCAACCATATTATAATATTTCAAACATTTACAAAAATTTAGTAATGCGTTCATCGCAATGCTTGGTGATGAACGATATTTTTTGTCTTTCCGTTCGGAGGGAAACAGAATAGCGCCGAGGGTTTGCCTACTCTAGAGCACGCCACGTACAACTGCCCATGGAAAAAACATGGAAATTCAAGGTTTATTCCATACACTTCCAACGATTGGTCTTGCGATTTATTAATCGTCATTGCANGAAAAAACATGGAAATTCAAGGTTTATTCCATACACTTCCAACGATTGGTCTTGCGATTTATTAATCGTCATTGCAAATGCAAGACGAACAGGAAACTGGACACGCTTAAATTGAAACGGTAAATCGACTGGAATAAGTGGTATTCTTGGAANAATGCAAGACGAACAGGAAACTGGACACGCTTAAATTGAAACGGTAAATCGACTGGAATAAGTGGTATTCTTGGAATCAGAACATCCTCGCCTTTAAACTATCCTATGATTATCGTTGCTTCAATCACGTTGTTCATCAGCTTCTTAACAGAAAGTCTTGTTCCATTACATAGTTTCGGTTGGTTCCGATTGCGTTACATGATTATCACCGAGCCGACCTTAAGCTTCAAGTTGTGCGGCGGCATTCCTGGCAAATCCAATGAATTCAGAAATTAAATTGGATGATTGACGACTTCATCTGAATCGGTAATTTAATCGACCGACTTAAATGAATGCAGTTGGAGAGCGATTTAACTTTGAATTTTTATGTTCAAATCGTCTACGTCCTTATTTTACGCTGCCTAAAAAGCTCGTTCGCTCAACCAAACATGGTTTTTGTAATTTGCACCAATATTCGGGAACACATTCGCGATCAATTCTTCTTTCGACGTGTGAATTGACAAAAATTACGTGGAAACAAAATGAGGCCAGTGGAAGCGTCATTCGGAATTTTTCCGTTGCCAATGCGTAATAATTTTGTGGAAAACACTTCCGCCAATTCTTCATTTTGTTACGCGACTCGTATATTCGTTGTTAACTTGAGAGTTTTCACGTATCTCCACAAATTCGATGACTTCAAGCAAGAGTTCATTTCATCAGCAGCTGTTGATCTTGGAATGACTGGCAGCGTTTGCCGAAAATCGCCGGCCAGCAGAATCATCGTACCTCCAAAGAGGTCCTGATTATTGCGAAAATCTTTCAACGTTCGATCGAGTGCCTCCAATGCTCGTTTGTGCGCCGTCGCACATTCATCCCAAATGATTATTTTGCTATTCTGTAGTACTGTCGCCATTGCTGAATTTTTGGCAATTTTGCACGTCGGTTAATATATCGTTTGCAAATTCAGTGGCAGTTTGAGCGCTGAATGGGTTGTTCGTCCTCCTTCTAACAATGTGGCAGCGATAACTTGATGATGCTACGGCCAGCGCTATTTGATCTTGTGCACGAATCGAATCTAAAATCAATGAAATTAGGAACGTTTTGCCATTCCCGCCAGGTACATCGAGGAAAAATATTCCTCCGTAGCCGTCGTTGATTGCTACCATCAATGTATCATACGCAGTTTTCTGCTTCTGATTCAAAAGTGGTATATTTGTTCGTACTGATTGACTCAAAGCATCTCGATCGTATTGCCATTCTCGTACAAATTCTCTAATCAATGCATAGTGCATGGGGCGATTCGAGGCTGGCATTCCTAATTCGTGCAACATCTCGCCGGACATCATCAGGCACAAATCCTCTATAGAAATCAACGCCTCATTGTGGATCTCCACGTTAAAGTCAAGTTCAGGATTCGCTGTTGTTGTACGCACTCGATGCAAAATGTCTTCAGCCATATTGTCTTTGTATTTGTTCCATAAATTAAGTGGGTTAGATGGAAAACAAATTGAAATTATAATGGTAAAAAGGTGATCTAATTTGATGGGCAGTAGGCGAAATAACAGCATCAGCAAGTGTATAATCCCAATGAATGTCATCTTCAAACAAATGTAAACGCTACCACGCTTCTCGATATGTTGCGCACAACTCACCATTGACAGTTCGTAGAAATTCAAATTAAATCGGTCCACGAATATTAAGCAATAACAAACTCAGGTAAAAACATTCGTCATTGCTCGGATGAACTGTGTAAATGCGCCCCAATGCATCGGTTGAATATACATTCACCTATCCAGGAACAGGCTTTCCCTGTTTCCGACGTTGGAATTTTTTTATGATGCGTTCCATGTAAAATATCTCGGCATCTCTGATTAAAGCAGAGCTCTCGCAAATGGATCACTTGCGCATGTCGCGAAGAAACTTGTCAGTGTTGTCGCTGGTGATCGTTCAGCTCTCTGCGCTGCGTTTGCTACAGTGAAATAAATTCGTTGTCGATTCTCCAGGTGCACAGCTAAATTGACCACAGTGGGATGACGTTCCTGTATGGCGAATGAAAAGATTCTCCAAATCGTCTCATTGCTGCTGACATATCTTCCTATTTGATATTGCGAAACTTCATCGTTGGCATCAGGAGCTGCAATACCAAATACAGCCTTGTCGCTTCCTTTCGTGACGTACTTGCAAACATATTTGATGGACTTAATAGAATTGCAGTTCTCAACATTGCAATGCGCTTTGAATGTTTTGGAAAGCAGCGACGAAAACGGAACAATCCAGCTATTGTCGACTACAACGTCTTTATTCTTGACTTTCAACGCTATCGTTATGCCGCTATCCTCTGCAGAGCGAGGACTATACAGGGGGTAACCGTCATTACCTGTGATTGTGTCAGCCAACAAAGCACCCGGATAACGTTTGGAGCATTTGTTTTCGATTATACACGGTGATTCCCGGTTGTGATTGCCATATGGTCCATGAATCATATTCGTCGTCACAACTTCATACAACTCTGGATCTGGTTCCGGATCAGGAATTTCTGCGCAAATGATGGCGTCAATTTCATCCGGTCTTATTTTCTGAACCATCAACAGGAGAATATGCCCATAAGGCAGTCCTCTTTTCTGTCACTCCACAGAGTACATCCAACATCGCACGTCTCCGAAGATATGATACTTCACAATGAAGTCCTTGATCCATTGAGGTTCTGCTTGAATACTCGTGCTGTAATGTCGTGACGCTCGCTGGATGCTTGACCGGGTAGTAACAGCTATGTGATTTCGATCAATTTTGGGTTGCATGTAAAAGTGATGAATAAGTCTGGTCGACCGTATTGGCGCACGTAGGTGAGCGCATCTTGCGCGTATTCGTGCATGTGCCTCGGACTTCCAACGTATGTCGCTGGCAAAATGGCAATTCGGCTGACATTGTTTTCATTTCCATCTACATTCATGGAATAATGCAGATGGATGTATTCTTCCGCAAGCAATTTTTGCTGATTTAAACGGATATATGTCAGACGTTCCGTCTCGATTTTGACATACATATCAACGACGAACTGATGAAACAGTCTGTGGCATTTCAATATTTGATTGTCCTCGTTTCGACGAATCATCAAACGTTAGGCATAAAATTCATCGAGCTGACCATTTTATTTCTTTCTTCACCTGTTCATGGAAAAATCACCTTGATCAAAAAATGATATCCATCCTTTCCTCGGCAAAATATCAGCGGGTATTATAACGAATCATACGAACGATGGGTTTCGTTGACACGCCAAAAGTTATTGCCATCACGCCGTCGAATCACAATGTCACGAGACTCCAAATTCTCGCCAACAACCACAATGGCAACTTCATTCAACGTCGATGCATTGAAGCGTCTTTCATGTTCGCCTGCTGGTCTTTTGTCTGCTTTGATCACTATTTTGTGATCATCCGAAGGCTTAATTTCTATTGCAGTTTTAAACAATTTAACTTATTAATTTTGTTCATGCAAGAGTTGTTGCAGTTGTGCAATAATTTATCGCTTTACCGCACGACTGATGGCACAACGCTGATTGATTTCTTCATCAGAATTTCCATGGAAATAAACCTGAAGGAAGTTGTGATCATCATTCACTGGCGGCAACAATGCTCCTGCACGATGGTGAATTTGTCCTTGAATCTGTAAAATGAAAACAAATCTTTACTGAAAAGTTGTGAACTTTTAATTTGTTATATGTATATGGTGTGTGTTGTAGTCGAAAATGAATTTACCTTAAAAGTTGGGCTGACGCCTTACCTTAAAAGATGGGCTGAAACCTCGATCCTCAGTTATATTCGCTCCAAATAATGTCATTTGGAAATTACTGTTGTATTTTTGTATATTCTGCAAAAAAATGAAACGATTGAGGTTCTTGGCCAGAAAGCAATGATGCTAGTGGCTTTGGTGGCAGTATCAATTGTGGTAATTTGACCTTTCCGCTCGCACAACATAATCCAGGCGGTTCATGTCGAAACCTCAAAGCATTGCAATGTTGACACACACAGCTTATGGTTCCGAAGTCGACCGATACATCCGTGGCGTAATCGATTGTTGGATCGTATCTGAACGCCAAACTTTCATATCGAATTGTTACGTTTGGCCGTCTGTTTTGTCGACGTTCCAAATTATTGTTTACGTTATCTCCAACTGAGCGAGTCTAACTCGACGGTCTTCGTTGTTCCGGAGTCATTATTGATCGCGCTTGAGAAATGCTTATTCTATTTGCCTCCAAACGCTGTCTACGCTCTTCATCAGTCTCATTGACTCGACGATCATGTATTTCTCTTGCGTTGCGCGTACGCCGACCGATATTTCGACGCCTTATTGGTGGCATTTTCCAAAGACACCAAAATAATCTTTTCAACACACCACCGATAACACAATATTCTTTTTCGTTAAACCAATAAGATATAATGAAATCACTTTGCAAAAGACATGTGACAGCAGAACTCTCAAACTGACCGATATTTCGACGCCTTTTTGGTGGCATTTTTCCAAAGACATCAAAATAAACTTTTCAACACACCACCAATAACACAATATTCTTTTTCGTTAAACAAAGAAAATATAGTGAAATCACTTCGCAAAATGTCACACTTTTTTTTTTGTTCTGAAAACATGTGACAGCAGAACTTTCAAACTGTGCCTCATTTCACGTAATGAAATTCTTTAACATAAATATTTCATATAAAAATACCATCCAAATTTCCGACTTTTCCCGTGGATTTTCTAATAATTTTCTTTCATAAAAACCTGGCCCTGACAATTACGAACACAATAAAAAATAAATCAGCNTAATAATTTTCTTTCATAAAAACCTGGCCCTGACAATTACGAACACAATAAAAAATAAATCAGCCAAATCGGTCCTGCCGTTCTCAAGTGATTCTCCGTCATACATGTTGCAATTGATTTTTATTTATGTAAATTTAGAACGCTTAAACTACAGAACCATTTTAAAAGTTTCAATAAAACACGGTNTTCGACGCCTTATTGGTGGCATTTTCCAAAGACACCAAAATAATCTTTTCAACACACCACCGATAACACAATATTATTTTTCGTTAAACCAATAAGATATAATGAAATCACTTTGCAAAAGACATGTGACAGCAGAACTCTCAAACTGACCGATATTTCGACGCCTTTTTGGTGGCATTTTTCCAAAGACACCAAAATAAACTTTTCAACACACCACCAATAACACAATATTCTTTTTCGTTAAACAAAGAAAATATAGTGAAATCACTTCGCAAAATGTCACACTTTTTTTTTTGTTCTGAAAACATGTGACAGCAGAACTTTCAAACTGTGCCTCATTTCACGTAATGAAATTCTTTAACATAAATATTTCATATAAAAATACCATCCAAATTTCCGACTTTTCCCGTGGATTTTCTAATAATTTTCTTTCATAAAAACCTGGCCCTGACAATTACGAACACAATAAAAAATAAATCAGCCAAATCGGTCCTGCCGTTCTCAAGTGATTCTCCGTCATACATGTGGCAATTGATTTTTATTTATGTAAATTTAGAACGCTTAAACTACAGAACCATTTTAAAAGTTTCAATAAAACACGGTNGCAATTGATTTTTATTTATGTAAATTTAGAACGCTTAAACTACAGAACCATTTTAAAAGTTTCAATAAAACACGGTGTGTATAAATTTAAATTACTGATTGTAATTACTCTTTCAACCAGGACTACCGATGAGATGGTATAAGGTGGTGTCTGAGCAGAGGCGGAATGAAGACGGGAAATGGAGCAGGAGTACCTCGAGCGAACCAGTACACCGCAGCAGTACTAGCTACACCTCCATAGTGTTAATGAAAATAACATGTCATTATTTTACATGAGCCTTTGGCGTAAAGAGGATTCATCACAGCTGGGCAATTGTGCGTTTAGTAACTGAAAAATATCTCTTTCAAGCAATTTGGCCAATTTTTTTTTAAACATTCCTGTAGTATATTTCTTGAATTTGGTTCATTGGCTGCATTGCTCCGGTATTAATAAAATTCTTTCCTGATTTGTCCCCGATTGTCTTCATTGGAAATTCTTATAGAAAAAACGACTGTTAGAAAGGCTTCGCACACTTTACAAAGAAATGATGAAGCGTACTCAGTCCGCGGCAGTGCACAAAAATAAATTTTCTTTGGATGGCGATAGATGATCAGCCGATGGAAGAAAATGTATTAGCGAATATATTTTGGTAATGTTATTTGCAGACACAATGCTAGTACAAACAGGGATACTGCTGCTTTGAAATCCTCTGGATTTTATTGGAATTATTTTTTTAATGTGCCTTAGTTAGGGAGCTGTAAGCTCGTGCAAATGTTCATTACTGTGGCAACACACTAGGTTTCAGAGTCATATTAATTTATAAATGGGTATAAATAAGTCGATGTAATTGGTTTGTTGGATTCTGCTATAGCTAATATTGATGATCTCTTCTGACTCAGCTGCATATATTTACACCAATCCACAGTTGACTGCTGGTTATGAGCGCGGAGTCATCCAGGAAGTGAGAGACATATTGTGGCCTAATGACAGAAAACGGTAAAATTGCGCATGTGTCTGTGGTCTTCTTTGTCTCAGAATAATAACGCGAATTATCTAGTTACTAGTTCTACTGAAGCGATATGTATTGAAATAGGTCAACAGAGCGTTTCGAAAGTGATCAAGCATGTGAATACAATTAGTATATATATTGTCATACATATGTCAATCCTGTAAAATTACTCGGTAAACGTGAAAGTAGGTAAAATGGCAAATGGGCAGATCATATGGAAACTATTATATTTTGTTTTGGCAGTGCACGATGCTCACCAAGTATAATACATGAGTGGCAGCCTCATAAATAACTGACATGATATAAGACATGTCTGGCAAAAGTCAACAGCGAGTATAATTGACCTTCATATGACAGTTGTTTAAGTGGGCATTCTAATTATAGCGATAACCCTTCCAACGACAGGTAAATTCTTACTTTTGCACTGTAACCAGTGAACAATGGCTAAAGAATATCAACAACAAACATAAAATGACAACTTTAACAAATGGACTAACTTTGTGGACGGTTGTGACTTGTTGAGCACATTTTAAATCACGAGTACGCTTTCTGCGTAATAGTCCTGTACATTATACCCACATACAGGTAGCACTCAATAACAGAAGTCAGTATTTGATGCAATTTGTGGGTTATTAGAGAACATTTGATAACAACTCGTGGTAAGTTGGGAATTATTAGCTGTTAGTTCCACGAAGGAAGTTCTAAATAAAGAATTCCTGTCTACTTAACTATGATAAAGATACTAATAGAGTTTTATTGTACTCAAAAGTAAATAAATATTTTTTTAAAAATATATTTTAAAGAAACTTTGTCATACCACATGCATACGGTGTGATTCACGAGGAGTTACCGTCACTCAAAGAGCTTATGCTTTACATAATTTGGAGCAAAATATGTCATAAACATGTGGGTCATATTCCTATTATTTACAAAGTAATTAGAAACATTTGAAAAATGTTGAATAAATAATAACCCTTTTAGATATTAATACAGTGGTGTATTATCAGACCGTATTGTTTACAGTTGAGCATCACAATTATGTCTAACAAGCTTACAAAAGGTATTCACAAATGCTTCCGTCTATTTGCATACACTTGGCCGCACGCTTATGAACCGCACGTGTTGCTCTACGTAGCTGCACACGGCTGTCTTGGATTTCTGTAGCAGCCTGCATGATACGCGCTAGTAGTTCCTCACGTGTTTGTGCATTCTTTTGGTAAACAATATCGTTCATCCATCCTCGTACTCAGTAAACTAGGCATTTCCAATTTTATCGAATGACTCCTTACATATTGGGAATATGACCCACATTTATATGACATATTTTGCTCCAAGTGAAGTAAGGAATAAGCCCTGGGTGGCGGTAAATCCTCGTGATTCAGCATGTTTAATTCTCACCATCGTTCTGGAGTAACGTTTAGTGAATCTTGCGCTTGTTTTGCATATATGAACATGTGATTCATTACCTACCACGTGCACCTCCGCGAGAAATGTTCGCACGTAATGCTGAGGGAAGTTGTGCGAAGATTAAAGGGCCCGGTGGCTGATACGACGGGACGCAGATGAAGAAGGAAGAAGTGGCTCGAAGACAATCAATTTGTATTAACATAACTGAAACCTCCACCTCGTTCCTCTCCGACCCTTTTGTGCTCACCACGCATCTACTTTAATTTTCTTCCTCGCCGCTGCCCCTCCTTCCCTCCTGCTTTCGCCATACATTTAATTAATCACTCGTCAACTTCTTGAAAGCTGCCGGGAAAAGGGGTAGGAGAAGTTTTCTTCCTTCTGCTGCCTGTGTGCCGAAGGTCCCTTGCCAACTCCTCCCCTGTCACCCGCCTACCCCTCCCCTTCCTTTTTTTTTAGCCTCCCTGTTAAGATGATGATAAAATCCTCCCCCAAGAGCTGGGAGTTAATTACCTCGCAACTTCGCTAAACCCCGTCAGCCGTGAAGAAAACTTAATAAAACGCCGTCCGCGATGCGGTTCTTTCATCCTGGTTAAGCAGAGGGTGTTAGCCCCACGCCNGAAGAAAACTTAATAAAACGCCGTCCGCGATGCGGTTCTTTCATCCTGGTTAAGCAGAGGGTGTTAGCCCCACGCTGGCAATGTTTTCCCACTAGAAAGGCGAAGGGGTGTGGGAGGGTTCCAGTCAGCAAGCGCAAACACTGTAGAAAGGACCGCTGGTAAAGGCTGCGAATTGAGTTACCGGAGGGTGAAGATTATTTTTTTTTTGGTCTCCCTTAAGTTTTCGCACTTGCGTTTCGCGGCCACAGCTGCTCGTAGCGGGATATATTCAGGCGCCTTACAAGTCATTCCGCGGAAGAAAATTACTCCAGTTAATTAACTGGGTGTTTGTAAATGGGCAAACGAATGTCTCACTTCTCTACGAAGCAAAGCAAATTGTTACAGTAAATTTTTATTCATAGAATTATGAGGATGGCCAGGCCATAGAGGCTCGACTATCTCGAGGCTAATCAAGCCTGAAGATTTGGTGGAATAAGCACGGCAGTTTTGTTGAAAATCAGCGTAGCTGAGTTATCTTTGCAATAAGTATGCCATTACATGCGGATCCTCAACAAATGCACATATTTTTTAATCAATATAAGGATTTTCATAATTGTACGAGTTAATGATCACGTAAACATGTATCTACGTAAGTTCATATTTTACGTATAAAAAACCCTACACCCTACATCCGTATTTACACATTCTGTGTTAGCTAAAAGATTTACCCACTTAATAATTGCGATACACCGCATCGTGTATTTGTAAGACCATACTTTCGTAGCTACCTTTGTGTTTCCAATGCCTTAATTACGGCTGAGTCGTGTTTTAATCCTGACGATAAGAATTTTCCCGTTGACATGTTAGGCCTATCGCGCTGATGTGCAATAAAATATGAAAAAGGAAAAACTGTTAAAAAAAACTGCCATCATTAGCTTCATACAATCTGAGATGTAACACAATTTCACAAACGCAACTCTTGCTTCTGATTACTGATAGTTAGAGATAAAATGTGTAATTTTTCGAGAAGAGTGGTTGTTTGTGTCATTTCCTTAATCTGTGATATTGTTTAATATCCTGTAAAATTACATCCGTTAAGTTATTCAGTACATCAACCATTCCTGCAGTGATCCATTCGCAAGAACCCTTATTTTCTGTATTTTGCGAGTTGTGAATAATAACTAGAAACGTGAAGATAACTTCTACAATTTTCAGTGACACGTTAATTAATGGCAACATCTTTCACTGCTTTGTTAGTTGAATATCTTGCAGTATTACTCGCTGGTTGATGAACTCAAGACGACTAGAAAGTCGAACTCAAGGCGAATAAAACGTTTAGCATCAGATTCTAGCTTATTTACCANGAAGAAAACTTAATAAAACGCCGTCCGCGATGCGGTTCTTTCATCCTGGTTAAGCAGAGGGTGTTAGCCCCACGCCGGCAATGTTTTCCCACTAGAAAGGCGAAGGGGTGTGGGAGGGTTCCAGTCAGCAAGCGCAAACACTGTAGAAAGGACCGCTGGTAAAGGCTGCGAATTGAGTTACCGGAGGGTGAAGATTTTTTTTTTTTTGGTCTCCCTTAAGTTTTCGCACTTGCGTTTCGCGGCCACAGCTGCTCGTAGCGGGATATATTCAGGCGCCTTACAAGTCATTCCGCGGAAGAAAATTACTCCAGTTCATTAACTGGGTGTTTGTAAATGGGCAAACGAATGTCTCACTTCTCTACGAAGCAAAGCAAATTGTTACAGTAAATTTTTATTCATAGAATTAGGAGGATGGCCGGGCCATAGAGGCTCGACTATCTCGAGGCTAATCAAGCCTGAAGATTTGGTGGAATAAGCACGGCAGTTTTGTTGAAAATCAGCGTAGCTGAGTTATCTTTGCAATAAGTATGCCATTACATGCGGATCCTCAACAAATGCACATATTTTTGAATCAATATAAGGATTTTCATAATTGTACGAGTTAATGATCACGTAAACATGTATCTACGTAAGTTCTTATTTTACGTATAAAAAACCCTACACCCTACATCCGTATTTACACATTCTGTGTTAGCTAAAAGATTTACCCACTTAATAATTGCGATACACCGCATCGTGTATTTGTAAGACCATACTTTCGTAGCTACCTTTGTGTTTCCAATGCCTTAATTACGGCTGAGTCGTGTTTTAATCCTGACGATAAGAATTTTCCCGTTGACATGTTAGGCCTATCGCGCTGATGTGCAATAAAATATGAAAAAGGAAAAACTGCTAAAAAAAACTGCCATCATTAGCTTCATACAATCTGAGATGTAACACAATTTCACAAACGCAACTCTTGCTTCTGATTACTGATAGTTAGAGATAAAATGTGTAATTTTTCGAGAAGAGTGGTTGTTTGTGTCGTTTCCTTAATCTGTGATATTGTTAAATATCCTGTAAAATTACATGCGTAAAGTTATTCAGTACATCAACCATTCCTGTAGTGATCCATTCACAAGAACCCTTATTTTCTGTATTTTGCGAGTTGTGAATAATAACTAGAAACGTGAAGATAACTTCTACAATTTTCAGTGACACGTTAATTAATGGCAACATCTTTCACTGCTTTGTTAGTTGAATATCTTGCAGTATTACTCGCTGGTAGATGAACTCAAGACGACTAGAAAGTCGAACTCAAGGCGAATAAAACGTTTAGCATCAGATTCTAGCTTATTTACCANGATGAACTCAAGACGACTAGAAAGTCGAACTCAAGGCGAATAAAACGTTTAGCATCAGATTCTAGCTTATTTACCACACTGAAGACATTAATAAGCGTCCACATTAATATTATGGTCATTCATTAAAATAATTGCTGTACACTTTAAACTTGAATGAATGAGAATATCTCTTTTCCTATCAGTAAAGAACGCTTGGCCGAACAAACAGTTACTTTTAAACACTTTATCTGGAAACTTTCTGAAAACTCACCCGTTTTTCTTCACATACTGAAAATGTGACATTTTACACAGACCTGTTAACCAACTGTGCTACTAGTTCACCGGTGACATAGTTTAGAGTGCTATGATACTGCGTAGTACGTAGGTAAGTAAATATGTTCATACCTAAACGACTAATCAACTAATACAAGCATTAAAATATTAATTTTAAATGTTTTCTTTTTTGATAATACAATTTTATAAGGTAACAAAAAATTCAAACTTTCGTGTCGATATCACGCAACTATTTTGGCGCTCGGTTTCAACATTATCACTGCATGAAATGTGGCAAAGTGAATACGTTGGTTGTATACGATATTGTTTAGACCATCCCAATGTTACCATTTCAACTAAAAACCAAAAATTAATTGCGTAAAAAATATCTTATACCTAATTTTGTTTAGATACTATTCGAATGCGTTTACTTTCCTTAATGTCGTTACTGGCTTGGTAACTCAATTTATATATGGACGGTGTAGTAATTAAATTGTTCGGGCTCATATTCCGGTTAAGGTATGTTTTTATTTATATAAAGTACGTATAATTGACTGGGGCAGTCGGGAATACGTGAATGAAGGAAACTGATTTGCAGGAACAATCAGTTGTTTTCTACGCATGATCAGTGATTTTTCACAACCTCGTGTTTACTGTGGAAATGTTGCAAGTACCTGACNATCAGTTGTTTTCTACGCATGATCAGTGATTTTTCACAACCTCGTGTTTACTGTGGAAATGTTGCAAGTACCTGAGAGGTTAACTCTTAAAAACGCTCAGGCCTTTTGTTCTTGCGTGACTGATTCTTGCTGCTATCTCGCGAAAGTGTCATTAGACCGGGACAGTGTTTAGTTATCGTGCCAACATAACCTATAGATATACGTATCGTGTCATTACTTAGATTGCGTAGTGTTCGAGCAGTAAATATTATAAATATTATGTATTTCTTTAGGTTTTACTGTGTACTCAGTATTTTATCGATATTTATAAATTGCTTAAATGAATTTGCAATCACTTTTTACGTAAATTTTCTAGAAACTTTATGAGTAAGATAGCTGCATGTATTATATAAGTCTCAACTTGTAATTGCATATTTTTTAACCAGTTTCAGGTGACGCAATTATCAATTTGAAATTCTTCAAATCTAACCCAACTAACTATAAAGTTTGACGAAAAGAAAGTGAGAAAAATTACTTCGAGCTTCACGTAATAAACTCTTAATTGCAAAGTAAAAGGTAAAATGTTTAATTATAAACTACGGAATCTACTTCGAACGAAAATGACAAAGTACCGTAATGATATCGATATCGAAGTTATTTAAACAATAATAATGTTAAGCTTTGCAAGCATTCATAATACATCCGCTGCGATTACTATATATGCACTGCAGTGATTTGATAACACCTTTCAATCATTGTCACACTAAACTACATTTATACGAATGTTACATGCGCGTGTCGTACCCGTCTTTATTGGGGTCAGAACGGATACAGTGCGAAGAGGAATCGACGTGTCGTTAGGGACTTGCTTGACAAACAGGCACTAATGTTAAATTTAATGAACGTTCATAAAAAAAAATATTAAAATATTTTCGATCATGAGTGCCAAAAATTTCTTGCATACAACCATAGTAATTATTATAATTACCCTACGAGCCGATGATTTTCTTGTAAAATGTAATTATGTTTGCCATACCGGTGCGGTGCATAACAAACCGTACCAGAACACTTTACATCGTAATAATAGAAAACGCACTTACTTAAGTATGTAAGCATTGCACAGATAGTAGCAGCAATACAATGTAAGTCTCTTATAACATATACTTGAAACGCCCACTTCGAGTACGGATTTATTCTCTTCGCGATTTCTTCACACATTTAAAACAAACCTTCGAAGAATCACCCTACTTGTGACGTGTTTGGTTGATTCATAATTATATTATGCGTCACAAGAATTTTTTACATCTGCTAATCATAAAAGAACACAAAAACTACCTTATCATATCTTTATCTGAAATTCTTTAATTTTTTACGTTTAAATTGTAATATGTTTAATATAATTAATATTAATTAAATTGAGAGAAAATATACGTGTTGGAAATACCTAGTACGAAATAGTTAATATGATCAATATTATTAAACTGAGTGCGCATGAATGCGGCGCGTAGTCCCTTTGGTGTAATTTTCTAGACTTCCTTTAACGTTGTTTGCACGAGCACAAGGCGGAGGAATACCCTGGAAGTAGAACTTCAGCAGGGCTTCAGAGAAGCGCGGAGTAAACGTGAGTGGACTTGAC
The DNA here is from genome assembly GCA_002778355.1 of Clitarchus hookeri. Classification (NCBI taxonomy): domain Eukaryota; kingdom Metazoa; phylum Arthropoda; class Insecta; order Phasmatodea; family Phasmatidae; genus Clitarchus; species Clitarchus hookeri. Next base: position 212,138 of record NQII01002139.1, read on the forward strand.
TCGCGTCCACGCGTCATCGCAATGACTGCCGGATGCGATAATGTGACCCTGGAGACTTGCGGATTGTTTCGTGTGTCGGCTTCCGGCACGAGAGCGCAAGCACTGGTGAACTGCGTGGATTTACTGCACAATACCACAGTACACAACACACACAGAGATATAGGCAACGCAAGCATTAACTCCCACGTCGTTCGTATGGTGTGTTACGTATCGTGTGCGCGATCGCTGATGTGGCATTCCACACAACACGGCCCCAGTCTCTCCCATTGCGAAACGGTAAGGGCTATAGCAATAAACAAAAGCAGTTACGAACCTACGATATGCTCACTGGCATTTATCTGTGCTAGTTAATCATTGCAAGATGTCGACATTTAATCATAACTACAAAATCAAAGCTACATTCGTATCTTTAAATGTATATTTTTAAATGAAACTGAACCCAAAGTATATATTTACTTGCAAATTAATTGTGACTAAACTAAAGTTTGAACTAAAGTTCAACTTTCACAAGATTACAATTTTTCGAGATATTGCACTTTTGAAATAGCACAGCCATTTTCTGCCTTCTTGTATGTTCTGAATACTCACTCACCCACAGTTTTGGTGTCTATTTTAGATACATCCGGTTTATGGTTTCTCATTTCACATGCATGTTACATTAATCATACTTCTGACAATTCTGGTAGCATGTGTGCTGCATTTCCATGAGTCATGCATGTAGTACAATTTCGTCCAGTGTTTCGTTGGAAGACAGACTTCTACAACTTAAAGGATTTAAGCTGGGTTTACAATGGAACAATTAAGAGTAAAATTATGCGTTATTTCATTTGCAGAATAACTGAAAAAGTGTAATGTTACGTAATGGCTTCCAGTGGAGTAACTCTGCAGGTCGTGGGCGTTGTTGGGATTTCCTTAAGCGTTAAAGAAACACATATTTTATATTTTAAGTGAAACTTTTGNATCAGTTGTTTTCTACGCATGATCAGTGATTTTTCACAACCTCGTGTTTACTGTGGAAATGTTGCAAGTACCTGACAGGTTTACTCTTAAAAACGCTCAGGCCTTTTGTTCTTGCGTGACTGATTCTTGCTGCTATCTCGCGAACGTGTCATTAGACCGGGACAGTGTTTAGTTATCGTGCCAACAGAACCTATAGATATACGTATCGTGTCATTACTTAGATTGCGTAGTGTTCGAGCAGTAAATATTATAAATATTATGTATTTCTTTAGGTTTTACTGTGTACTCAGTATTTTATCGATATTTATAAATTGCTTAAATGAATTTGCAATCACATTTTACGTAAATTTTCTAGAAACTTTATGAGTAAGATAGCTGCATGTATTATATAAGTCTCAACTTGTAATTGCATATTTTTTAACCAGTTTCAGGTGACGCAATTATCAAATTGAAATTCTTCAAATCTAACACAACTAACGATAAAGTTTGACGAAAAGAAAGTGAGAAAAATTACTTCGAGCTTCACGTAATAAACTCTTAATTGCAAAGTAAAATGTAAAATGTTTAATTATAAACTACGGAATCTACTTCGAACGAAAATTACAAAGTGCCGTAATGATATCGATATCGAAGTTATTAAAACCATTATAATGTTAAGCTTTGCAAGCATTCATAATACATCCGCTGCGATTACTATATATGCACTGCAGTGATTTGATAGCACCTTTCAATCATTGTCACACTAAACTACATTTATACGAATGTTACATGCGCTAGTCGTACCCGTCTTTATTGGGGTCAGAACGGATACAATGCGAAGAGACATAGACGTGTCGTTAGTGACTTGCTTGACAAACAGGCAATAATAGTAAATTTAATGAACGTTCATAAAAATATTAAAATATTTTCGAACATGAGTGCCAAAAATTTCTTGCATACAACCATAGTAATTAATATAATTACCCTACGAGTCGATGGTTTTCTTGTAAAATGTAATTATGTTTGCCATACCGGTGCGGTACATAACAAACCGTACCAGAACACTTTACATCGTAATAATAGAAAACGCACTTACTTAAGTATGTAAGCATTGCACAGATAGTAGCAGCAATAAAATGTAAGTCTCTTATAACATATACTTGAAACGCCCACTTCGAGTACGGATTTATTCTCTTCGCGATTTCTTCACACATTTGAAACAAACCTTTGAAGAATCACCCTACTTGTGACGTGTTTGGTTGATTCATAATTATATTATGTGTCACAAGAGTTTTTTACATCTGCTAATCATAAAAGAACACAAAAACTACCTTATCATATCTTTATCTGAAATTCTTTAATTTTTTACGTTTAAATTGTAATATGTTTAATATAATTAATATTAATTAAATTGAGAGAAAATATACGTGTTGGAAATACCTAGTACGAAATAGTTAATATGATAAATATTATTAAACTGAGTGCGCATGAATGCGGCGCGTAGTCCCTTTGGTGTAATTTTCTAGACTTCCTTTAACGTTGTTTGCACGAGCACAAGGCGGAGGAATACCCTGGAAGTAGAACTTCAGCAGGGCTTCAGAGAAGCGCGGAGTAAACGTGAGTGGACTTGACTCGCGTCCACGCGTCATCGCAATGACTGCTGGATGCGATAATGTGACCCTGGAGACTTGCGGATTGTTTCGTGTGTCGGCTTCCGGCACGAGAGCGCAAGCACTGGTGAACTGCGTGGATTTACTGCACAATACCACAGTACACAACACACACAGAGATATAGGCAACGCAAGCATTAACTCCCACGTCGTTCGTATGGTGTGTTACGTATCGTGTGCGCGATCGCTGATGTGGCATTCCACACAACACGGCCCCAGTCTCTCCCATTGCGAAACGGTAAGGGCTATAGCAATAAACAAAAGCAGTTACGAACCTACGATATGCTCACTGGCATTTATCTGTGCTAGTTAATCATTGCAAGNATAGCAATAAACAAAAGCAGTTACGAACCTACGATATGCTCACTGGCATTTATCTGTGCTAGTTAATCATTGCAAGATGTCGACATTTAATCATAACTACAAAATCAAAGCTACATTCGTATCTTTAAATGTATATTTTTAAATGAAACTGAACCCAAAGTATATATTTACTTGCAAATTAATTGTGACTAAACTAAAGTTTGAACTAAAGTTCAACTTTCACAAGATTACAATTTTTCGAGATATTGCACTTTTGAAATAGCACAGCCATTTTCTGCCTTCTTGTATGTTCTGAATACTCACTCACCCACAGTTTTGGTGTCTATTTTAGATACATCCGGTTTATGGTTTCTCATTTCACATGCATGTTACATTAATCATACTTCTGACAATTCTGGTAGCATGTGTGCTGCATTTCCATGAGTCATGCATGTAGTACAATTTCGTCCAGTGTTTCGTTGGAAGACAGACTTCTACAACTTAAAGGATTTAAGCTGGGTTTACAATGGAACAATTAAGAGTAAAATTATGCGTTATTTCATTTGCAGAATAACTGAAAAAGTGTAATGTTACGTAATGGCTTCCAGTGGAGTAACTCTGCAGGTCGTGGGCGTTGTTGGGATTTCCTTAAGCGTTAAAGAAACACATATTTTATATTTTAAGTGAAACTTTTGAGGCGGCGATCAACAAGAACAGAACAGTCAGCATTCTTGGCGGGAAACTGTTTCTTACAGTAATGTAATTATATAAAAATAATAAAAAGGCGTGTGTGTACACATGTTCACGATTACATTTGTTCACAAAAATAAGCTTCTCTGGCAGAAAATTTTGGCTTTTAATTACGAACTGCTTAGATGTGGTTTGAATATACGAGCTTAGGTCAGGAACAAAAGTAAACATTTCGGTCTTTTCGTCTGTTTTCATTGGCTGCAATTACTAATAAAAACATTTACTGGAAACTGCAAACATAGAATACGTGCTTCCGTGTGCCAGATCCGCACCTACTGCATAATTCTTANCCAACACGCACACGCGAAACAAACCCGCCGATGTGCCCTGTGGCCTTTCCGGTGACTCGCGGTGACCAGAAACCCTTTAACCTCCACGCACCTTCCTCCCCCACCTCCTCCTTCGGCAACCAAGACTGTCGACCACCTCCAGAACACCGTGAATGCTTTTCTTTCGCGCGACGAATCACCCGTTACGGGTCATCCCGCTCACAAAAAGGAACCGGGTCTCGCATAACTCACGTCTTCCGCGCCGACTCCATCGCCGGGCCCTTTGCGCTGGGAGAGAGAAGCGGGCCACAGCCTAGACGAATTTCACGCTTCGTGGAGGCCCCCCTCCCCTTTCCGTGCGCTTTGCACGCGTGTTAATATACATTCTCGTTTTGTTCGTGTTGACGGGTCACTGCAATGCGTCGGGTTTACAAAGAATTGACTGGGAGAACAGCGAAGGGGCACGCCCAGAGGCGTTGAAACTGTTTTCTGTTAATTGTTTTAGTGGTGTTGTTAGTAAGGGGGGAAGGAGGGGGGGTTCTGGTAGAAAATTTAGCACCCCTAATACTGCAAAATTTCTCCCCGTCAAATTGGTTTTTGTATTTAATTATATATCTATTTACACATAAATGGCCTCTTGTTCACATGTATTGACCTGAAGGTACCTGTACCAGTATAAACATTACTATTTTGTATACTTATTGATCTACATAATAGGATATTATATTCAAAGTACAATTTTTTCTACATTATTATCTTATTTTCACTAAGAGAAGGCACCCCCTTGCGACGCCGCATTCCGAAGTCCCTGTACCAGCCTACCTGTAGCTATTTTACGCGTGCGTACTCGTATAAGGTCAAGCAAGAAGTGCGGGAGCGATAAGGGCTACACTGTTACACGTATCAGAAAAGCCATCACCTCTAGGCGTGACGCTCTGAACTGGCGTGTGGGGCAATAGACCTCGCCTGCATTGTGTGTTATTTTCGTATATAAGCACATTGAACGCTCGTTTAGTAGTTTCGTGAAAAAAGCTTGCATTTCAAACACACTACAATACAATTAAAGATCCAGGTTGGCGGGTGCTCTGAGGGTTCGTTTCATCCACCATGCTCAGGTTTCCATTTATGTGCCCCAACTTTCTTCCAACTAAATAATTAAATATTTTGTATAAAAGTAGGCTGTGTTTGCATTTTACAAGGCCATTAAAATGTACTTTACAAATTTTATCATTTGATAACTGTGAAACGGTGAGATTCAATTTATAATTTTAAAATGGTGCTGCACTAATTATGTTTTCAGTGGTTGACAAAACTTCAAAATTTATGTTTGCTCTAATAGCGCAATGTATATTTCAGAAAAGTGATAGCTGTACTTTCATAATAAGTGTCAAAAACAACTCAAATAAGCTTAATAATAGTAATCCACACGGGTTTGTGAGGTCAAGTCTTCAGCCAAATCCTTAATAGCTCGTACGCGGACTCGTGTCCCAACGTACGTGCATACAATTGCGACGTCCATAGATGAGTTTTCAGTTACTTGCACCAGAGGGCACTAAATTCGGCGCCTTCAGAAGCTTAGCTTTCAAACATTTTTTTACTTTGCATTCGCGTAGTTTTTGTTTTCACAGTCGCATACGGTACTATCATTTGGAGTAAACGGTACTATTTAGGGTATTTTTCCGTTACACATGTTCCGGTTAAATGAAGGTTTGCAGCCACCCACCTTGATCTGAACTTCATGGCCACCATTATTACTTATAAATAACGATGTGGCGTGAATGAATCTTCGAGCTTTCATTTGAAATTTATAGTAGGTGAGTTGTTTAAAAGTTGCTCTGGCTGGTTTAATGTTAGCTCAAATAACTGTAGCTCAGGCCGCTTACGGACGGAACAAATTAAAAATAGTATCCCTTTCGTCTAGGATGTATTCTGGCGGTTCCATCTTCACAACTCGATGACAATCCAGTATTTTAACCTTTACTATTTGAGCGCACTAAAATGTTAACAAAACATTTTATTTATCTTTTAACAGCTGGTACACGTCCGCAGACGAAAGTTGAAATTTGTGAATGACCCCGGAACATGGGACCTTAGAACGTAGGGATCGCGAACTGTGACGTCAAACGTCACGTGCACCAATCAGCAATCACGTGGTCCGTGGAAGAGCTATTGTGGACTAACCCTTAGTGAGTTGGTCATGGTCATGATATATTATGAACAGGGGCTCCCATTAGAAGGCTGACGACCAATTCCTCACAACGGAATCGGTGTCCAAGATTGATTCGCGATGCAGACAATACGCCATGACCAGGAAAGCAGCCAGGATAGAGTTGGAGCTCGAACCCCTTACCCACCCCCATTTGCAACTAATTATATTAAGAGTTACTATTTAATATATAAATCAACCTTTCACTGGGATGCAATTATGTGTTGGCTGTACACGATGAACTGAGCACTTCTGAAACCAACAATTGAAAAATATCACTGCGCACATATAATATAACGGGCACAATGTATGGAATGCGCCCAGTGAAGTTCCCACTGTCGAGAGGGTGGGAAAGTAGTTCCGCGTGTTATCGCTCGAATGAAAAGTGTAACGCAAACATTTGTAAATTCTGAAGTTATCCATGTTGCTTTCTGTGTATTTATACACTATTGTTTGTGAAAATCGTAACATCCAGATAGAATGGCTCGAATGAATCTAAACTCGGAGGATGTGCAGAGCAGTGTACCAGCAATAAGAGAAAACGATTGCAGAGAGATGGCGCACACGCAGGGCCAGCAGCGCCCTCTCTTGTAATACTGGAAAGGTCTGTCTTACGCCAAGCTCAGTCAGAGAAGGGTACCATTTCATCCCTGGCCTGCACGTTCGTCTGACATATCCCCTATCGAACACGACTGGGATATGGATGGTCGGCGACTTGTTTGTCACGGACGTCCAGCACCTACTGTTGATAATTTGTGGACCTGCATACAAACCGCGTCGAGGGAGATTCTCCAGAAGCATATTCATGCCACGACACTTAGGGGCTCTGATTGTAGCAAAATTCTAGGAACGGTAAATGTAATTACATTCTGTAATTTTTCAATTTTTAAAATAAGACTTATTATTGGGGATTGAGCTATGATTGCATTAGTTCAGTAAGAAACGTAGTATTCTCTGCAATTATTACAAGATTTCAGTGGGAAATATTGTGTAGAATTCTTCAATTGAAGTAAAGATGACCTTTTGCAGGTTGATACGTTAAGTTACAAATGTAGGTTAGTTAAGGGTATGATTGTAGGTTAGTTTTTAAATATCAAGTTCTTATTTTAGGTTAGTTTGAATCTAGTGTTAGGATATTATTGTATGTTAATAAGTTTTAAAATTTTAGGTTTTAGTTTGAAGTTTAATACTGATTTAAAAGTTTGAGATGGGAATTAGTTAAACTTAGTGCATTCCACCGAAGTTCATAATGTTTATTATTTGATGCAGTACACTGTAGTGAAACGATGTAAACTGTTCAGTTAGTATTTGGCATTTGCCGTACTAGCGTTACACCATATTCTCTTTCTTTAGGTTCTACAAATCATGGCAGACAACATTCCGGTCTCTTGCAACAATCGAATAGCTTCTCCCGCGTGATCATAAACGCCGCCCGATTTCNGAGCTATGATTGCATTAGTTCAGTAAGAAACGTAGTATTCTCTGCAATTATTACAAGATTTCAGTGGGAAATATTATTGTGTAGAATTCTTCAATTGAAGTAAAGATGACCTTTTGCAGGTTGATACGTTAAGTTACAAATGTAGGTTAGTTAAGGGTATGATTGTAGGTTAGTTTTTAAATATCAAGTTATTATTTTAGGTTAGTTTGAATCTAGTGTTAGGATATTATTGTATGTTAATAAGTTTTAAAATGTTAGGTTTTAGTTTGAAGTTTAATACTGATTTAAAAGTTTGAGATGGGAATTAGTTAAACTTAGTGCATTCCACCGAAGTTCATTATGTTAATTTTTTGATGCAGTACACTGTAGTGAAACGATGTAAACTGTTCAGTTAGTATTTGGCATTTGCCGTACTAGCGTTACACCATATTCTCTTTCTTTAGGTTCTACAAAACATGGCAGACAACATTCCGGTCTCTTGCAACAATCGAATAGCTTCTCCCGCGTGATCATAAACGCCGCCCGATTTCNCATGGCAGACAACATTCCGGTCTCTTGCAACAATCGAATAGCTTCTCCCGCGTGATCATAAACGCCGCCCGATTTCCGATTGTCGTTTGTTAAAGTCCCGTGCCCAAAATTGCTTTCTGATTGGTCAGCGAGCATAGTCTTCCGCCTGGAGTGCCCTAGAAATTGATGATTTCTAGGCGAGATCGGTGGACTTTTCGCCTGTTGCTTTCCGTTCGTATCCGAGAATGCAACGGGCAGGCTCACAGGCTGGAGAAGCGCGCGCGAGCCTTCTCAAGGCGCTCGTCTGAGGATTGCACCCTACGAGCCCTGTTCTCTAACATGAGCCTGCTTGAAGACAGCCAACGCGATTATCTCTACGATAAAGAGGGCAGCAACGACGGTTACCCGTGAGCGTCTTTATGTGGTATTCTGTAAGCCATATCTTTATTGTTTTTTTTGTGCAAATATGTACGTTTGGCAACGCAGCATGTTGTGCTCTGAAAACAACGATCTGCTTGTTGAATGTTATTTTTTCCGGTATTACAGAGAGTTTTGCGTCACAAATTTCTTTATTCTAGTGAATATCAACTATAAATGAAATGTATTTCTTAATAAATTTTCGAATAGTACTTTTGAAATAAATTTACCTCTTTCTAAGGTTACAAGATTTCAGATTATACTACTTCATTTTGAAAATAACGAGATAGCAGCATTAACCCATGATCGAATCCGTAATTTCGTATTTAAGTTAAAGCGAGAGTATCACTAACGAATTACAAAATATACTCCTTAAATATATTCCACACACAATTTATTTGTACGAAAAAATNGAGCGTTACACTTTTTCATAAGTGACTCCCAGCCGCAACCTAATTTAAGACGTTGTCACGTCAAAAATAACAGAATATAATATTTATAATTTTGGGGGCATTTCAAAACATTTTTTTTCCTGTGGGACGTGTTTGCCTGAATTAACCTTACTACGTCGGCCATTTTGTTTCCATTTTCGTTCTTAACGGCATTTAGTTGGTCTGTCTTTATATAAAGACTGTCACGAGACATTTGAAAGACGANTTTCCATTTTCGTTCTTAACGGCATTTAGTTGGTCTGTCTTTATATAAAGACTGTCACGAGACATTTGAAAGACGACCATGGCAACATACTGAGTTACAGAATACAATTTCGCCTCGTAATGATAGTTAAGTAGTAAATTTCTTTATATTACTACAGTAAAAAGTTACAGAATAGGACCCATGGCCCATGGCGATGTTGTTTGACATACGGTATACACAAGTGCTTACAAGTAGTTCCTAAGCAGGGCTTTTAAAAGTGCTCAGTTAACCGTCAACGATATTTAATTGTTGTTAACTCTGATGCATTGTGTTATGCTGTGAGGTATTTTAAAGCCAGAATTTATTGTAATAACACATACATCAGTACCACTTATGTTGGTGTAATCTCCCTCCTTTCACTTCAGTCAGTGTAAAAACCCCTCCCCGGCGAGAAATGTCTCACCACGCCACTGCTTTTGAGCATTTCGCCTGTTAAAACGTGGGTTTTATTTAATGTGTTGTGAGAAATTTTAGAAATATGTCGCTTGTAATATGAGGGTTCAACCTCTAAGTGTGCACATGCAGCATTCCATTTGGCGTTTCATTCGTTAAGTAGAAGTTTAAGTGCGATTAGTGAAATTTGAATATTTATTTATATATTAGTAACTTTCTCATTTGATTCGAATTAGATAATTCATTATTTAACACGTGTTTTCCCTACTTACCTTCATTATATCTTGCCCACCGTATTATGTCAATTAAAGTAAACAAATATTTTATTATTTTCATTAAATTTATAAAGCCCATTTTGGTTAATTGGTGGAGACGCCAGAAATCAGGAACATGTTATATAAGTTCGTTTACACTTATAAAACGACCATGGAGCTTTGGGATATATAACGCTGGTTCTAAATAATAGTTAATGCATGGTAATGTCTTTCTCGGACGCAAGTTTAATATAATGCAACAAACCCAAAGTTCTTCATTATATTACTGAAAAAATGGGAAAAAAAAAAATTGAAGAACAAAAAATCGAATGAAAGAAAAGGATTTCAATAAACGTTTTTCAGTGTTCTCTTGCGGCAGCGGTGAAAATGAAATAGTCACTTAGGCACTGTCTCATAAATAGAGCCGGTTTTTCTAAAACCTTTGAAATTAAGCACCATTATTAGGTAAACGTAAAGTACTTAAAATGTAAACCACAAATAATTAATCTTTTCGACCATTCTCTGCGCTTATTCTTGTAATTAATGTAGTTTTAAATTTTTCGGTATTTCATCATATCTCAGAAACCATTCAACAAATTTTAACCAATCTTGGTTTGTTGACACTACACACACTGGTAGCATTAATTAAAAAATATCACGTTTCAATTTGTTTGCCATTTTAGAAATTAGCTCCACCATACTATAAACTTTTGTGTCATAGAAGTGCTATCGCAAGCCGCTCTAAACAAACACAAAAAATACTTATTTTCAAAGTTACTCCTTTATATTTGTTAAGTACGAATGGTATATTAACAGAATAATTTGCTATTTCTCAACGGAACGTTAGTCCCATTTGAATACAAATTAGTCCGCCAGAACCAACTGAATAAAACTAAGGACCTTATATTTCGTAACTACTCAGTTAATAACCACATTTGCCAAAGGCATAATGCTGTGTTTGGCATGCATAAAAAACACTATCTTGGTAGTTCAGATGCATATAATTGAAATTTCGGCCATATAAATATTGTAGGATGATTTGCAATATCTGTCAGACTACACTTATGGAAAATGAAAAAATTAACGCCACGTTATGTAACACCATGTGCTCATGTGGCAGTGATATATGGCAGTATAAGCAAAGATTAATTGTGCTGAGCTGTGGAAAGATAATTAACTGCGTACTTGGCATAACACCACTGGGCCCAATACAACTGTAGTTGACTCGGTGAAATAGTAGTCTGTTGATTGAAACATAGCCTGTGTGTAGCCAGCACTGTAGACATACCATGACGCCATACATGACCTCGCTTAGTGCAATGAACGGACTTTGAACGAGGTCGTATTGTAGGCCTGAGGGAGTCTGGATGGTCCATCCGAAGAGTTGCCCAACGCATAGGACGTAAAATGTCTGCTGTGCATCATTAGTGGTGCCGGTGGTCCAACGATAGTTCACATGCTAGTCAACCGGGTTCCGGGTGGCAGCAGCATATGGATTCTCGTCTGGACCACCGCTTCAGACGAACAGCCATTGCTGATTGCACGGCAACCGCCACACAGATTAAGGCCACTGTTGCACCCAAGGCGTCAGGTAGGACCATCACCAACTGTTTGCTGGACGCTGGGTTACGATCAAGGGTGCCGCTCGCCAGGCTTCCTCTCACACATCATAACAGTGCAGCCCCTCGCGGAAGGTGTCGAGGACGACGCAGCTGGAGGGATGAATGGCGCGGAGTAGGGATAAGTGATGAGAGCAGATTCAGCCTTGGTGCCAGTGACGGTCGTGTGCGAGTACGGGTTCGACCAGGAGAGTGGCAACAACCAGAGTGTATATGACAGTGACATACAGGACCAACTCCTGGCATCATAGTCTGGTGAGCAATAGACTACAATGACCTTATGCCAGTGGTGTTTGTTGAGGGAAAACATAACCGTGAATGCTCTATCCANGCTGGAGGGATGAATGGCGCGGAGTAGGGATAAGTGATGAGAGCAGATTCAGCCTTGGTGCCAGTGACGGTCGTGTGCGAGTACGGGTTCGACCAGGAGAGTGGCAACAACCAGAGTGTATATGACAGTGACATACAGGACCAACTCCTGGCATCATAGTCTGGTGAGCAATAGACTACAATGACCTTATGCCAGTGGTGTTTGTTGAGGGAAAACATAACCGTGAATGCTCTATCCAGAACATCATCCAGCCTATTTTTTTTTACCATTCCTTCAACGTCAAGGAGATGTCCTTTTCCAGCAGGACAATACCCGCCTGCACACGTCTCTTGTTACCCGACGCGCTCTCGAAGGTGTTCGTCAACTCCCCTGGCCTGGACGATCACTTGAACTGTCCCCCTTTGAACTTATGTGGGACATGATGGAATGGCGTTTGGTGCGGTCTGCAATACAGGCAACAAAACTCCACTAATCGCAACAACAGGTGAAATTAGCGTGGAACACTATTCCCCAAGATAACATCCAACAACTTCATGATTGTCTCTATGCACGGTTGCAGGACTGCATCATTGCCAAAGGAGGTTACACTAGATACTGACGTTGTTGTTCAAGTCAATTAGTAGCCTCTGTCCGTAGATTTACGACCCTGTGATCGTTATCATATGCAGTGTACAATGTGTATAATTATTCAATAAATCTTTTATTCATGTGGGACCATTGCGTCCGGTTGTTCGTGTTCAAATTTCCACCACTTTATTTGTCTACTTTCAACCAAAATCGCAATGCTGACTGTAACAATTGAAGTAAATGGGTTTATTCTAATCCTCTTTTTATATTTTGTAAAATACCATCCTCCCAAATATCTAACTAACTATATCTAAAAACAAATTTACTAATAACCACCAAATTTGCTACAAATATATTGCTATGGGAAGCACCAACTTACACAAATTTATATATTTATTAAACAGTTAAGTTGTAAAAGAAGACCATATTGATATTTAAGATTCGTATGTCACATATAACGAACATATAAATAAATTAGAATCACTGCAGTGCAAATTTTTTTTTAAATCTATTTATTCGTTGCATTTTATTAAGTAATTTTTAAGTTTTCGCCTACTGGAAAACGAAAAATTTAAAGTCATGCATAATGAACTATGGAAACAAATATAGACGAATTAACTTACCCATAGTGTTGTTACTGAAGACGTCAATTTATTTTATAAATTGCTGCCTAATTACAATTTGTACTTCACATGTTATCGAAAGAAACAATTAATATGATTTGATCCCAAGTAGCTAAATTTAAAGTACTGGCGTTTACTAGATGTACTGTCATGTGCCATGTTCCAAGGTGTAATCAGAAATTCCCACTGAAATGTCACATCTCTGCAATTTCTCAAACGATTCTCGCCACCTTTACCAAGCACACAGCAATATCGAAAGCTATCTTAAATTTGTATACATAAAGTATATTCTTGTTTATAAATTTTTTTTTTCTTAATTTTTCATGGAGGAGGTATTTTTATTGTAATGTTATGCGTTTCAACTGTGGCACCATTAATCTTATTTAACTGAAGTTTAGTTTCCGGAATATTATAAAGAAGCTTTGTATTGAACACGAGCGAGTAACAACGCTTGCATTCAGAAATGAAGATCTGTATCTGGCCAATTGTTTGGCTGATTTCTTCTCTAGAATGCTGTTATCTCAACCTCCATATGAAACTTATTCACTCTGCCTTACGAGAAGTATCCAGCCGTAGCCTACTTATTGCGGTCGAACGGACAGTTCTCCGAGTTTTTCGATGAGAATCAGAGTGGCTGCTAGGACATTCCGCGCATCTGAAACTGTAAAGAATTAGGTTTAATATAAAATGAACGTTTACATATTTATGCTTTTTGTATTTACCCGAATAAATTGCTAAGCGGTAGCTGCTGGTTTCTCTGCGATATTATCACCGAGTGAGTTGGCGCAGTGGGAAATGTTTGGGATCACACAAGGACGACGTGGGTTAGAATCTTGATCCGACCATCCAGACTTCGGTTCTTCATGGCTGTTTCCCGAAATCACTGCTGCGTTCCCTCCGTACTAGATGCAACGGCCGATTCCTTCGCTGTTCTTGCTACTCTGAGAACACCTTGCTAAGACGTTAAGCCATAACGAACTTACTTCTCTACTCGATCCAAATTTTCTGTGTTGCTAGCTGTCAAAACGTTGCCTGCTAGTGGCTTCTACCTATTTCGTTTGTGTCTCAACGGCGGCTTGGTGTGGAAGAGCTTAATTTACTAATTGTTACCATTTTATTGTTCACGTTTATAAAGAATTCGATAAAAATATGTTTTTCTGAATGCGAGTAAATTATTACAAGTAATACCAGACACCCAAACCCCCTACCTCTTTACAGCAACCATAAAGTAGCGAAGATGATTGATGGTTAGGAATACTTAGGAAGGGAACCTTGATAGCACAGTTTTGGATCGGGGCAATATAGCATGGCCACATAATCGCAGAATACAACATGAGAATTAATTTAGTCTGAAAATAGCGCGTGTATTACGCCTCTGGCGCAGGAGTGTATCCATGAAACTTACTTCATGAGACTTCATGGTTATAGAGTGCACTGTTACTGAATGCTATGTGAGCGTGTTAGCAGACCGAATTAAGAAATATATATATAAACCAAAACAGCTCAACTAAGTCAAAATCAATTTCCGACAAAAAAATATTGAACGATAAAAGAAATACAAGCTATTTTCAGGCAAAGAAACAATTACAATAAAGAGCTTATTTTATACAACATTGAAAATTTACGAATGGTTTTCGGTCATCCGGCAATGCAAAAAAAAAAATATATATATATATATATATATATTGTGTAAAATTATCGTTAACGATTATTTAGTCTTTCAATTATCATTTTATCAGTTTGAAAAGTTATTATTTAAAAACTGATTAAGTAATACAATTTATTTTTAATTTTTATTTTATAAAATTATAATTGCAAAGCTTTATTCAAGAAACACATTTGAGCGTTAGATTGGGAACTGTGCATAATTTGGGTGAAAAAATCAGCATTGTACAAACCCTTCAGGAATGTGCACGATTATTTGAGGTGTTCGCCTGCGAATATTGGAGATGATGGTGACATAAATCTTAGAAAAACGCGATTTCAAATAATAGAATAAAAATTTATATTACCATCTTAAATCGATTTCAGTTGAGGAGTCATTGCACCTATAGTTTTTCGTAACAACTTCCACTTACTTTTTGCACCGCCTACGCAGGAAGTATAAAAGCTAAAAAATTGTTGTATTTTTAAAGTCCTTCTTCATTAAAATTTAAAGCATTTAATTAACAAATTATTGAAATTTTTTTTTGTTAAATTCAAAACTGACGTTATCTTACTACGAACATAATCACTTTTATATTTCGTGGTATTGGCAGTTTTTTTTGGGTGTGGCAGAGCCATTTTGTGCATCGTGCCGTCTTTTGTGTCCAAAAATGAAGCACGGCTTCTTCGTCATTTTGTGAATTTTAGAATTAAAGATTGAATATATAATAAACGTGAAGAAAAAGTGAAATAAATATTTTAAGAGAGGTAAATTATCGCTAATTTTAAACAGTATTAAATAACTTTTTAATATGTCATATTTCCATTGACTACGACTGTCAAGGCTTCTCATTTATACCGCTGTGGTTTATAAGCTATTTTTCTGTCAAATGTTTTGTTTAAAATTTATATATAAATAAATCGTCTTTCTTCTCTAGGTGAGCCAAATTCTTCGCCCTTTGTTTGCACATGGGCGCAAAAATCAAACAGAAAAGGATTGTCGCTTAATGCTAAATTAATGCGACGAATGTTTCTAAAATTTCAGTAGTCTTCGTTCTCTTTATGGAACAACTAGGCCTACTTGTTTAAATAACTTATCTGCATTTAAGAACAGTAAAAATAAAAGCCGGGAGAAAAATAAACCATTAAACCATCTTCTTATGTCTGTCATGACCTAGTTAATGGTTGAGCTCATAGCACAAATACATCCAAAGTCTTTTGAGCCCAGTCATTTTCTTTAAATGTAATTTCAGTGTTCAGTGTGCCTACAGTAAATAACAGTTGATTCTTTAAACGAACCGAACAAAACATTTGTCATTTGCAAAACAATGCAGACACCAACGCGCTGGTGGACTGTCCCTTAGGGAAACGAATCCTTTCAAAGGCCATCAACTCCGCATTTGCACTGTAATCGACGCTTTTTTTGCTGTCGCTCTAACAGGTGACAGGAGCGGGCGATAATGCACCCGAAAATTGTCGAGGATTGTTAATATTCATTGCAGAATGGGAACAAAATGGACATGGTGGATGGATAGACGATACAATGCGTACACCATACTATAACCGCCAATCTCTTACGCAAGATAACGTTGGACTTCATTACGCGCAACTGCATTGCAGTGTATAGAAGGTTAACTGTATTGCGGCAATTCATGCAACTCGATGCGTTGAACATGACACACACCCTTTTACCCATTCGGTTTTCTATGAAACTGGTGGTTGATATAGACACCATGTACGTTACACGAACTGGTTGAAATTGCACACGAATTACTCATTTCATTTTATGAATCGGAAAATACTGGACAAAGCCATAATGTCAGAATGTTGAGACAGGGAAATTAAAAGCCCCGAAAATGTTTTTGCTTGGTATTTGACAGTATATTTTATTCTTTGCTACACGAACTAAGTGTCAACCGAGTCGTACTTATTTTTGCAGTCCTAGATATTGCAATTGCTTTAAGTGTACTAATATGATATCGTCAATACGTCTTCACAACAAAATCATAGTATTCAATTGTCGGATATGCAACTCGTTGGTACAATTATCCTCAATCCCCTATTTACATAAATGAAAGTCGCTTTTTGTTTAGGACCCTACAATACAAGAGATTACGATTAGTTGACGCAATAGTTTCTAAATACCCTATGCTCAACATTGCTGTTAACTTCATATCTTGAAAAGGATATAAGCGTTTTTTTTTTTCACTACACGTTTCATCTCGCAGATCTCACGACAAACAAAGAATGATGATCGTCGTGGTAATATCGTTAGTAAAAGGATTATGGGGAGCTGGGACCGGAGCGTCGGAACTGTTCATCCTCTGTTATTCTGGTCACCCGGTGGCCAACTTGGACCAATGTGACCTTAATCCTGACATTAACTTCTGTGACATTTGACCTTGAAAACGCTGGAAATAAAAAAAATCCAAACATTTATAAAAAACTATTACATCTAAAAGTATTCAAAAATTCATTAAAAATAATTTAAAATTTAATAAAATATTATTGATTTTTTTTACCTTTAATTTCCGGAGGTTCCCTAGACCTCCCTACAGCTATGCACATTCCATCATCTTGTTAGACGTTACAGCCACCGTCCGCCATTTTGGTCGGTGTAGTCTGCAATCTTGGTAGGTGTAGTCCGCCATCTTGGTAGGCGTCACAGCCACCGTCCTCCATCGTGGTAGGTGCAGATGTCCACCATTTTTCTCGGAGTATTCCGCCATATTGGTAGGTGTAACCGTCCGCCATCTTGGTCGATGCAGTCCGCCATATTAATAGGCGCCACAACCACCGTCCGCCATCATGTTTTTTCTAGTTCATTTGTTTATACGTTACTGGAGTTTGTCTGTCACCTTGGTTCGATCGACATCTTTTTTTTCGTTTGTCATTTGTTTTACATTGCTGGTACTGTCCCCAGCACCACGCCCAGCAGACGGCTGAAACCCTTCAACACCCCCCTGGCAATATATTTAATTGACCAGTGGCCCTATCTCTTATTCTCATTGGCTAATTGCCCACCCCTTTCCATTATATATAATGACCATGCCAAAGTTTCTCATTGGCTAATTACTCTGGTGTTTGCGGGAACCTTCGTTCCAAACAATTGGCGGCCTACTTAAATCGCGAGTGCGGACTACGTTTTTTCCCTTAAATATTTATACAATACAGAAATCGAGCTCTCTAGAGAAAGCAGTCATTTTTCTACCGCTAAGAAATGTACGCGTGTTGCCCAAGAAGCCATCAAATCATTTCGTCCATTTTGGCATTTAAAACGGTGCGACCGCTTAGTGACTTGGGCCAACGGGGCGAGTTACCGCAACTGCTGAAAGAATTTCTCCTGGTCTACGCACCTTACGAAATTTCGACCGTATTCGAGTATTTATTGGCCTACTTGTAGCAGGACGAAGACAAATGGGACCACTTCCCGTGCAAGGAGTTTTTCGACGACTGCACCACCTCGATTCCCGGCACGCTGCGTCGCAGGGGTCGGTGCAAGGCCCGCACAGCAGCCCTCGCGACGCCTGCGCCCGTGGAAGAACACTTCCTTGTTGAAGACGTCCTCCCCGTAGAAGACGACGTCACCGTGCAAGATATCTACTCGTAAGCTGTACCCATGGAATATGCTACCCTTATAAAATTTACTGGAAAACAATACCGGGCGAGGAAACCAACCCAAAATACAGGTGCCCGATATGTAATGATCTCGATGAAGGACTCTATAAATATCTGTGAAACTCGGCGTGTGCATGCAAACTCAAAATTGTTTATATAACAAAAATGGTATCAACTGTAATGCAAAATCCAAAGTTTTCGCTCAATGTCCTCGTAGACTATCAAGCAGATCGTCATTTCGTATTAGTAACGAAGAATAGAAAGCAAAGGCGTTCACTTTCGCACCGCCGTGTCCATGGAAGCACTTCGACCTCACCACGCCATAGACGTACTGCCTACAGATGTACGAAACGCACGGACTAAGGTGGGAAGAGGGAAATATTCCGTACGAGGCAATTCTGACAATGCTGTACTCTGCCATAATTCCCTATTACACTGTGTATATTTTTGGAATACCCCAAGGCTCGGCGATTAGCAATGTGTTCCTCAACGGAACAAAAGTTGTAGAACTTGACAAGCATTGCCACTGCCCGCTATTTCGACAGCTCGTCAAGACGTATGCCACAAGACTTTACGAGTGGCAAAATCAAAGATATTGCTGTGTTCCGTGCACTGCCGATGCCATAAGATTGTGGAGCTATGATAACCCATGGTACATTAAAAAAAAAGGCTGCAAGGATCCAATTTTACTTTTATCAAAAATATTTCCTTTTTAATGCACTTCAAGACTTAGAGAAGAAACACGTGTAAAAAAAAGTATTCTTTTTATTATGCAGAAGAATAGAAAAGATGTTGTAATATGTGCTTAAATAAAGATAATTAAAAAAATAGATTTGTATTTCATCTACAGTTATACATTTCACACGTAAGTTGAAAAAAAAAATGATGGCCAAGATAAAATAGTTAGTATATCAGTTTGTTATAATTTAAATGAAATAAAATATTTAGTATATCTGTTTTGTTATAATTAAGACAAAATTATTCAATGAGGCTTTAGCCAACTCTGACATAACGTATTTATATTTTAGGTGTATGGACGTAATTATTAAAAAAATTATTTAAGGATTTGGAAAAAATCATGTGTCTTGTACGGACGCGTTATCCTGCTATCTAATGAGTTAGCATGGCTCGAAAAACATATAAACAGAGATAAAACCACTTCGCTACCCCTCACAGTATGCGATACGCGCAGTGAATGGTCCCAAGCATTCCCCATAACCCAGGAATTACGCTCATCTATAAAAATATTTCCTATCATGTTAAAAAGCAGTACATTAGGAAATTGAGGCAGCGGGGAAAAAAATACTCATATGGTTACTCCACGTACGGCGATTTTTGTAGTGCCCATTGTCAACATATAAAACTCTTTATACTCATAAACAATGTATATATAGTAAGTTTGGCCAGGGAAAAATTTTATGCCGTGAGGAGACGCTAGCGTAAAGCTACACCAACACAAGTACAAAAAAATAAAAACAGTTACCTTCGGCAACCAAATTTGTGGATATTCAAACATTCGTATGTGCTTGCTCCATTAAAATACATATCTCATCCGCAGTTAAACATCCCTACCCTTTCCCTCAGAGACCCATGACGCTGCTACGTGACTTTAGCCAAATGGAAAGTGGCATGCGATCATGTGTATGTATTTGTGTGTGGCCTATAATCCAGAAGGTGTCAATAGTATTCACTCTGTATGAATTACGCGAACTAGATCACAGTTATATTCCCGAGATGCTAGTCCACTATGCATATTTATACCACAATACGAATTTCAACAACGACACGACCAGACAGCTCTCATTCACCTCCCTTCAACCTCATAGAATCATATAAGGAAAGACTTAACAATTGCGAAAAATAAAGAGCCTATTGCAGTCAGTGCATTACAGAGACCATTGCATTTTGGTGTTATGTTAATCTCTTTCCAGTCTAGATAATTGATTATATGAACAATTTTTTTTCCTAAATAAATTCTAGCTCAAACTTTTTCTCTGTTTATTTTACGAATACAAATTCGAATTTGAAATATTTCTCACACAAGCCAACTTTAATTAATAGGATAATAAACACAGATATCAGCACGCACAAGTCATCACCAGGGAAAAAGGAATCCATATTTTGTATGCATACATGCATATTACATGGTAATATAAATATATATGCATTATACACTGAGGTGACAACATTCATGGGATAGCCATATGCAAATATACAGATGGCAGTAGTATCGCGTACAATATTTATAAATGGGCAGTGCATTGGTTGGGCTTTCATTTGTAGTCAAGTTATTCATGTGAAAAGGTTTCTGACGTGATTATGGCCGCACGACGGGAATCAACAGACTTTGAACGCGGAATGATAGTTGGATCTAGACGCATGGGACATTACATTTCGGAAATGGTTAGGGAATTCAACATTCCGAGATCCACAGTGTCAAGAGTGTGCCGAGAATACCTCATTTCCAGCATAACCTCCCTCCATGGACAATACAGTGGTCAACCGCCTGCACATAATGACCGAGACCAACGACATGTGTGCAGAAAGGTCAGTGTTAACAGAAAAGCAACACGGCGTGAAATAACAGCAGGAATCAATGCGGGACGTACGATGGACGTGTCTGTTAGGAAAGTGTGGGGAACTTCGGCTGTACTGGGCTATGCTAGCAGAAGACCGACTCGGGTGCCTTTACTAACAGCACGAAATCGCCTGCAGCGCCTCTCCTGGGCTCGTGACCATATCGGTTGAACCCTAGACGACTGGAAAACCGTGGCTTTGTCAGATGTGTCCCGATTTCAGTTGGTAAGAGCTGGTGGCGGGGTTCGAGTGTGGCGCAGACCTCACGAATCCATAGACCTGAGTTGTCAACAATGAACTGTGCAAGCTGGCGGTGGCTCCATAATGTTNGTGCAAGCTGGTGGTGGCTCCATAATGTTGTGGGCTGTTTTTACATGGAATGGACTGGGTCCTCTGGTTCAACTGAACCGATCATTGACTGGAAAGGGTTATGTTCAACTACTTGGAGACCATTTGCAGCCATTCATGGAATTAATGTACCCAAACAACGATGGAATTTTTATGGATGACAATGCGCCATGTCACCGGGCCACAACTGTTTGCGATGGGTTTGAAGAACATTCTGGACAATTCCAGCGAATGATTTGGCCATCAAGGTCATTCGATATGAATCCCATCGAACATTTATGGGACATAATCGAGAAGTCAGTTCGTGCATAAACTCCTGCACCGGCAACACTTTCGCAATTATTGACGTCTATAGAGGCAGCATGGCTCAATATTTCTGCCGGGGACTTAAAAAGACTTGTTGAGTCCATGCTACGTCGAGTTCCTGCACTTCGCCGGGTAAAAGGAGGTCCGACACGAAATTAGGAGGTATCCCATGACTTTTGTCTCCTCAGTGTATGTGCTAATATAAGAAAATATTGCTTAAGCTTAGTATACATTAATATAAATATATGTTCGTACACAGGTGACAGTATCTGCGGGTTTTAAATTTTCTTCGTGGCACTTGTTGGTGAGGACAGATTATGAGGGTATTCTCAGTGTGCTCCCACTTTTTTAAATATATATGATACATCCGTATTTTTTCTGAGAATTAAACGGTTAAAAATCTTCCTATGGACGACCGCTGCTCCATTCTGAGTGGTGAGTTGACTGTTTCTCTCGAGCGACGAATTCCTAGAACATCGATATCTTCCTCTGGAAAACGGGTTGGGTGAACTACGTTTTCGACAGCTGACTCGAGAAAATAAAAATGTTTCACATTTTCGTTATTCTTCGTGAATGAACTGCATTGATTATCATTTGTTTTAAGTGATTTTTTTTAGTACTTAAATATGGTGGTTGGTTGGCAATGGCTTGAATCACGTTTCCCAAATGCGCGAAAATGCAGGTGTGACCCCTGCCGGGAATCGAACCTTCTCGACTTAATGGGAGGCGTGCGCTCTGGTAGCTGTGAAACTGCTGTTGAGAGGATAGTGTGAAGTATTGAGTGTGTCCGATTCTGTGTCGGTGCCAAATAATCATTATAAAAAATGTGCCTGATCTCCACCGCCACGTTTCGTGGTTCTCTGGAATAGTGATTATCGATGTGTTCACAGAGCATTTTGTAAATATTTGTGCATCGTTAATAGGGCTTGAATATAAATTCCTATACTTTTTATGTATTAAAGAAATTCTTTATCCCTGGTGAAGAACTGAGATGCGATATAAAGAACTTTTAAATGTGCAAGAATGGGATCTTTTTACCCAAGAGCGCAAGGCATTATAAACAAACATGACGGTGTGCCTGAACGTAAATGCCATTATTTAAATCCGATTTTATGCATATATGTTATCATATATTCCTGATATGGTCGTGATCTCTGTAATACCCGACAGTAAGGTTTTCTATTAGGTTTTTTCTTGTAAATATTGTAAGTGATTTTTTTCCAATGTTCTTGGTTTTATCTAACTTACTCTAACACTAAGTGTTATGTGTGCCCGCGGTAGGGACGGGGGTTTATTGCGTCTCAGGGCTAAGCCACATACGCCTACAATACAAGGAAGGGAAATCATTCAAGGAGACATGCATCATGGCGAAGCGGGATTGGATTGCCATGGCCAGATTCTGGCCATGAAAACCTTACTAAGTGTACTTATAGCTAAACTACTATACTAAGAAGAGAAGGGGAAAAACCTGCATAGTCACCGTAAAAAACCCTTTCAAAAAGGTAATAAATAAAAATTGTTGCATGCTTTATCAGATTTATTAGAAAATGCTACAGGACACACATGAGTGTAAACCATGCTCTTTATTATTGGGTAGAGGAAAAGTACTGGTGGAGAGGGTGCAGGACATATTTCTTTGTGTGGCGATGTCTTTAACCAGTGTTATGCTTGCGCATCACTATGATGGGNGGGGGGGGGGCGGGAAGTGGTGCAATTGGGCACCCCTCCCTCCCCTGAAACAGAATCACTAGTGGATACTGAAACCTTAAAGTAAAATAGAATTAGTGATCAGTTGTGCTTGGTATCGTCGGCAGTAGTATTTAAACGATTATTCCCCGAGTCGATACATATCAGGGTTCATGGAAGGCTGATTCACATGACATGCTCCCCCATCAATACCTGCTAATCACAATCGAAGCGACGCTGCTCGCTGTGTGTTGTGAGAATATCCCGTAAATAAAACATGTTTTAGTTAGCTATATCTGAAGGGGTTTCCTAACTTTCACCAGCGTGTATGGGAGTTCGTTCCGGCTCGAAGAGTTGCAAACAAGGGAAGGGCTATGTATATGATAATGAAGACAGTGTTGACGAAGAAAACAGTGGCAATTTTTCAGACGTCCTTACACATCTCCTCACCGACTTTGCTGAAGAAAGTGCCGTGAATAACGCAGAAGGCGACGAGAACACAAACGACATATTTACTGTAGAACCCAATGCACTTGTTGGTGGCCACAGACATTTGATTGCCTTGCACAGTAAGGATATATCTTTAATTATTATTGGTGAACTTTAGGAAAGGAGTTACATTGAATGAAACGATTGTGTACTATCCATCATCT
Source organism: Clitarchus hookeri (assembly GCA_002778355.1). Classification (NCBI taxonomy): domain Eukaryota; kingdom Metazoa; phylum Arthropoda; class Insecta; order Phasmatodea; family Phasmatidae; genus Clitarchus; species Clitarchus hookeri. Next base: position 235,958 of record NQII01002139.1, read on the forward strand.
GCAAATATCAGATAAATAGAAAGATTGAATGTTTGGAACAGGTACGATAATACACTTGTGTGTTCTTAGTTACGCACTTTCAATTTTTTTAACCTTACCGTATTGCTATTCTAAAAAACTGATTATTTCAATGGGGTTTATAATCGACTACAAGGGTCTGTTATGAAGAAAAATTGAACGAGAAAGTGAGTTACGGGGAATATGCTTCAATCTGAAGTATTATGTCTTTCTCGGGATGTTTAAGTTGGTTTTTTGTTTTACAAAAAAGCGTTCTGAGAAAGGAATGATTTTGAAAATTGAAAGGGTGAAAATCTGGGAGCGACTCTGCCGGTAATCGAAATTGTCTCGTAGTGTTGGGTGGAAGAGACCGAGTGAAGAATAGGTTGGTGTTGAGGTGGACCTCGTATGCGAAAATGTGTGTGCAAAAGAAAGGATGCTGTACGTGTACTAGTGAAGGGAAACGAGAGCTCTAGCCACTGCAGTCTCCCTCTTATATGACACCGTGGAAGAAGTCATCGTTACAAAATGGGCGTGGGGTGTCGTTTTTGATTGGGAGCCTGGACTAATGCGTTAAAATTTTCATAATTTCGCAGATAGCAGTAGGCCTTCTGAACCTGAGTAATCTCTCATGCAGCTTCATCCTTTTATTATTTTGTTTGAGTTATAAACCTCATGTGCGTAAACATGAAATTTTTAATTTCTCTTGTTTTTTTGCGAATCTTTAGCTTATGTACTTGCATTATACGAGATTTTGTATCTTCGTGGCATCACGAGGGCTGATAGAGCCCAAGTATGCTAGCAAGTATCTCAACTCGTTCTGTGCATGATGGAGTCACAAAAAGTTTATGGCAAAAATTAACACAGATAATGGGTGATTTAGATATAGCTTCAGACTTTATTTATCGTTCGTATGCCTATGTGATATACTGGCATTCCTGGACTAAAAAAATTGCTTACATGCGTATGTATCTCTGTAGGTTTATATAGAACTGAGAACTATTTTACAATCGGTATTTAGCGCTGATATTATGACGCGTACTCTGTAATTAAAATATGTATATATATATATATATA
>NQII01002139.1:245571-335361 GCA_002778355.1 Clitarchus hookeri
GGGGGGGGGGGACTAGTACCTGGCAACCTGGTAGAGCTGACGCGACGACTTGAATGTCAGTTCCCGTCGGTCCATCCTCTAGCTTTAACTCTAGCAGTTAGTGACCGGCGTAAGTGTAAGAGTGAGTTGGTGCTAGGTGTCCTTCCCGGCCTTGGTCAGTTAGATGCCCGCGCTGGTGAGCTCCGGTGGAGCCTGCTCATTGATGATTGGGTGTTCCCCCGCTGCTGTGAAGGCTACTGACTCAACTCCTTAATGGAGCAGTGATTACTGTTCAAGTCCATCTCCACCTCCTCGCGGTTGGGCTGGTAACATGGTGGCCGCACCATGGCTGACGGAGTGAGAACGATTGAAGGCGGTAACGGCCTGTCTGTGCACAGATAACCAGTTACGGCGAGGTTATATGCAGTCTCCAGTGACTCTGTATATTCATCGCCTTGCGGTGAAGACCCGCGAACCGAATTGCACCTCCCCAAGCTGAGGNAGTCTCCAGTGACTCTGTATATTCATCGCCTTGCGGTGAAGACCCGCGAACCGAATTGCACCTCCCCAAGCTGAGGCTCAACTCGGGGTGGTTGAGCTCCAATGAAAGGATTGTCTGGCGTCCTGGAGGGGCTGGGGTATCCCGGGTGAAAACTCAAGCGTGCATGTCTGAAAATTGTGGGTACCCAGGGGATAAGCGTGAAAGCCCCGGTTTAGGCCGTGCTGATCGCGGGTCGGACTCTGGGTGGCATTGGTTGATCCTTCTGCTTGGAAGGAGACCTGGAGGTGGGGGTTTGCCTGGAGGGCTGCGCCTGGAGTGCCGAAAAAAGTCAGTAGCAGCTGCCGTGGAACGCAAGCGTGCTGACCTGCCACAGGTTCTGGTTTCGAAGGGTTGATGCTNAAAAAGTCAGTAGCAGCTGCCGTGGAACGCAAGCGTGCTGACCTGCCACAGGTTCTGGTTTCGAAGGGTTGATGCTCGCTAAAGAAAGGTCGACGGTCTGGTCCGCCAAGTAAGATGTCGCGTTTACAAAGCGGGTTTGTAGAGTCGGGATAGCACTCGGCCCCATCAAGTGCGGATTGAACTCCGTACTCTGCTGTTGACAGGTGAGGTGGAACCGCCCTCGGGTGGAGAACATCCATCCACTGCGACTGGAAAGGGTGTTTCCTCTTTCTATTGAGATCATTCAACTGCTCTCACTTATGAGCTCTGTTAAAGCTCAAAAATAGACATGTACTGGTACAAATCGCCTGGCTGAGTGCACGTCCACGTTATGATACCTGACGTGAGTCTGTCTGTAGTGACAACATATTCCTGGAAATCCTGAAGCCGAAGTGCACTGAAAAATTAGAGCTCAGAATGGTGTCTCCTGTTATACCCTTGAGGCTCAGGTACAGGAGGGAGAGCTCTGGAGAACAACAACCGCTGCACGAGATTGCAGAAAACATGTATGCTTTCGTCCTGCCGAAGGAAGGCCGGCAAATACATGAATCGGGTCGAAATTTGGTAAGGTGCGTTCACCGGGAGAAATTGTTTCGGCAGGTACATTTACTCGTTCTGTTTGTTGAAGGAACTAAGCGAACGCACCTTTATAAGTGCCAAAATCGCCGAAAGGAATTTATTGCCGATCGGACAACACGCGTACATTTCTAAGAGTTAGAAAAAAGAATGATTTTCCGAGGGTGCTCGGGGTGCGTCTTATAAAGAATTTTTGAGGCGAAAAAAAAGTCCGCCCTCGCGATTAAAGTAGGCCGCCGATTGTTTAGAACGTAGGTTTCCGAAAACACCCGAGTAAAGCTATTTAAAAACATTGGCGGAGCAATTAAATATATTGGAAAGATGATGAGGGGAACCGAATAATTGGTCGAACGAACGTTCCCGAAAACACCTCAGTATTTAGCTAATAAGAAACCTTGGCAGAGGAATGAAATATATTTTGAAGGGGTGTGCAATTAGTCAATGAATATCAAAGGTGGGGCAATTGGTCAATTATATATACTGGAAGTGGGGAGTGAAGGGGTTCAGTCGTCTGCTGCAGGCGTGGTTCTGGGGACAGCACCAGCAATATAAAACCAATGATAAACGAAAAAACCAAGATAGTAGATGGTGGCAGTGACGAATGCTCCTAATGGCGGACGGTTGTACGTATCAATATGGCTTACTGAACCGTCCAAAATGGAGGACGGATTTACCTACTACAATGGCGGACGGTGGCTGTGACGCCTACCACGATGACGGAGTGTCCCTTCCAAGATGGTTGAATGAATATTTGTGGATGGGGCATGAGGAACCTCCAAAAATTAAATAAAAAAAAAATGTTGAAATTTTTTTTTTTTATAATTCTAAAAATTTTGTTATGTAATTTTTTTTATCGTTTGAAAATTTTTAGATTTTTAAAATGGCGTTTTAAGGTCAAAGGTCATCAGTTTCAAGGTTGGGTTAAAGGTCACCTGGATACAAGATGGCCGCCGGCCGACCGGAATGGCAGAGCGCGAACAACTTCGACGTTCCGGGCCCTGATCCTGATGTGCCAAAGTCCTTATTATCGGTCTACTATAGTTTGTTAACCACTGTATTAAATTGAATGTTACCGATTGTTACGTCATCTGACGTCATTACGCCTCAAGTAGATTTTCAGTAGACGTCTAGAGGCTTTTACTAATAAACGTGTCATACGGCACTAGTTACCTGCTTCTTTTTGAACGGTACACTGGTCATAAAGATTTCATTTATTGGATTCCATGTTACGCGTTTCATAACTTCAATAATGGATAGTTTATAAGTTACTAGGGGCAATGTGTCTAAGGGCAGTATTTATTACCCTAAGGCAATGTTGAGTATGTAAGATAAATATTTGCGATATTGGATTTTGGTGACTTCAACCTTTGGGTATGACATAACCTCTAAAATCTTCCACCCAGAAATTTTTATATAAATAAAAGAGATAATATTTTTCTCTACCAGAATATATTTGTTACCAAAAGTTCCCATAAAGCTTGGAGACGTAGGTAGCAGTTTGGCAACGAACTTCACCATCTTTCGCTTGTAACAAAGGTGGAATATTACTGGGAAATAAATATTTACGTTGCATGTGCTCAGGACTGAAACTACGACCTCATTAACACGAGCCAGGTATGCCGATCGCATCTACTTACATTGTGTCACCGTACAAGCGCTGAAGGCCGTGCTGAACACCTTGCCAGATGGTGTCGAAATACCGTTGGCTTTTCTACGACTTGTTTGACATTTAGGTCATTTTTCCGTTCTGGGAGACATATTGTTACACCTCATCATAGTTCGATAATTAATATTGGTGAGTCCCCATTTCCATACCCATTTCTCCAGCAAGTGCCACGTGGACCATTTATTGCCATCGTCATACGTGTATTGACTGAAACAAAGAAGAAGCGATTTAACATAGTTGTAGCAATGTTCAGCGTCTTGTTTCCTCAGCTACAAACCAATCGAATTAGTAACAATTTCTCTGACTCTCAGAAGGACCGTTTATTTCGTACCTAAAAACTCTGGCTTTTCTTTATTTTCTAGTCCATTCTTTATAGTCACGGGATATCTATAGAGTTATTTTAAGGAGCACTTTTTGGTGTTTCAAACACGACGCAGCGCCTCTATGTAGCTCCCAACTCAGCAGCATCACGGTTTTTATATTTCAATACGTTCAATTCCTTCTCTATGTCCTTGTGATGTCATCTAAATTTGAAAACGTTAGGCGAGTTCTGCGATTACTAGAGCAATGTTTTTTTCCTTGCTCATCTTCTTCTTGGGTCTTGAAAGGATGTAGTCTTTGACTTCATCTCTTGGGGATATAGATATCGGTGCATTACGGAAATGTTTTCTCGGAACAGGGTTTATAAAACTCACTAACGTGCATTATAAAACGCTGTAACATTTTCTAGTTTTTTTACCAAACTTTACACTACCCGTTTTCTTTATAAACGAATCGCATACTTTCAATAATATAGCAGCAGAGTCCTTGCAGGACCCTTTGAAAGGAGTAAAAAACTCTTATTAACTTAAAACAGTAAATAAAAAAAATTCTTCCGTAATGCGCATATTCTTAAGAAAACTAAAATGTTGTCGACATAAAATTTCCGTCTCTACTAATATTTTATATTTTCGCTGGACTCTTCAGGGCTGTGCTGCTGTGCAATGCGCAATACGCGACGAGCCTCACTGTTACTTTTGGTAAATTTCGCTATTTTTCAAAAGCCATTTTAGTAAGCCGCATCAGAATGAAACTTGATGGACTGTCTCTCCCCACAACATTTGTGAATACGTGTCGTGTGTAGTTTACGGGTTTTGTTTCTCGTCCTCGTTCCAGTGACTAAACATGACGGATTTGTATTTTCCGTTTAATGACTTGACTGTCCAGATCCATTTGGAATATATTTCACGTTGCTGTTACGACCTACATGATGAATCCGCTGTGAAGATTACACTGCGTGCTACGTGTTTTATGTTTAACTTCTTCAGTGTTAAGATACTTCACTTATTTTTTTGAGCCAGTATTGTCATCTAGAGGACAGGTCTAGACAGGCCTATTCCTATTTACATTCTTTATATTATCTTTCCGAACTCATCATATAATCTTACTCGATGGTCTCGCAATATGAAATATTTAGTTTTAATGTTATTTCAGTCCAGTGTTTGGTTGGTGGATGTGAAAAACCATTGAAATTATGTGTTATCGAAGAGTTTGTACACGGTTGATTTTCCTTTCATCACGAATCGCTGTTGTAAGTCGGGTAGAGTGCATTTATAATTTTCATCCAATCGTTTCTACTTTCGTGTTTTTGTTCACGAGACCAAGTTAATTGCTGAGCTTCAGACGTACTTACTGTAATTATAAAGGGCGTTCTGTTTCAACATACGAGTGGACACATTGAACGGCTATTCTAGTTTTTCTCTCATTTCCCAGTATAACAGTAAATTAAATTAATTAAAGGGAACTGTTTCATCAGACTGCATTTATTTGCGGGTTCACAGTAACCTTTCAAATTTCGTATCGCCATTACGGTTAATAACCTGTAGTCTAAACGGGGAGAGTCATATATGTTTGTTGTGTGGTCAGTTTTATTACGCGCGTCCGATAATGTGAGGTACCAGGTCCTCATCAAATAATGCTGTGTTGTAGCTTAACGTTACGTAGCCGTATTTTGTAGAGAAATGTTTTGTAATTACTGTTATTCTAGACTGTGTTGTAATAACACGTCATTACATTGTGTAAATGCTTTATCTGTCGACAAAGTAGTGTCAATTTTCTAACCGCGTAGTGTGCGCAAAAGCTGCATTTTGCTGCAACTCGCTGCTTTAAATTTACACTTCCACGTAGTTCGCGTACGCAAGAGCGTTTTTAACTGTCCGCTGTTTGGCACACGTCTCGTTATTACTAACTTAAGTGTTACTGAAGAAAGCGGGCTGAGAAAATGCCTGTTTCGTTATCCACGGAAGTGTTCAGGGCGATCGTGGAAATCAAAGATAATTTATAGGTTGGTTGTTGGTGCGAAAAAAGACGTGCAATTGAGTGTTTTATCTGGTGGACATGTGGCATAGTGATGGCATTTTCGAACATAGATTGTTCCTCTTAATAAAATTCAGTGTTCTCTCCATATCTGAGACTATAACAATATTTAAAGTGAAAACGTAAATTTATCTGACACTATCAAATTAAAATGTGAAAACTTATCTTTAATCCGTGGGAACTGTTTCTTCTATTATCACTTCGCGTCTTCAAAAATACTTATTTTTGTAGTAAGCCTTAATGTGGTGACTCGAAGTTTGTGCGATTTAAAGTAACAGAGAGGTTTGTAAATAAAAAAAATGGGTGTGCGTACTTATGTACGCGCGTTAGAAGTTATACTTCTTTGGCGTGACTAAAATAAAATTTTATTATGTATGCAAATAATTTATGTTAGTAGAAAAACGATAAAATAAACGAAGAAAGCCATTAAATACCACTTATAAACGTTTGATTAAAGAACACAATTAATTTAAAATATTACTTCAATAATATGTATTTTTGTACAGTTTAAAGATATTAAAATATTTATTGTCATATAAAACTGAGTCTAATTAATTTAAATTAAATTAATCTATTTCCATTGGTTCTTCTGATTGTGACTGAATGGGCATATGACTTACAAGCGGCTTGGGATAACTGAAATATGATACATATAGTCTTGTAGAAACGTTATGCAAATATCGCGTAAATACATACAGCATCAGTAGTGGGGCCATGTTGTGTTGTAGAAATAGTAGGGTATTTATTAATGGACAGATGTAAATCCTCGTGCAAATAGTTGATAAGATGACCAGAATTTTCTAAGAGGAAATTGACGCTAAAGTCTCCACTTAAAAGCATCGGTAACTTATCCTCACCTCTGCCCATATTTACCCTCCAACTGTTGTATACGCAAATAATGTCAGTTTTTTTTTTAATTAACATCAAAAACTTGAAAACACTTTCCAAATTTTACCATACAGTTTTTGTCACTAAAATATTTTTCACGGCAGAATGTAAGTCAAATTGATTACTTAGATAAATATATATATGTATAAATATATATATATATATATATATATATATATATATAAAGAAATACTATTATAAATTAGATGCTTCTCAATTTCCTTATTACACGAATTGATTTTCTGTCGGTTTTAAATATAACCACTTGATATGTTGTGTACCTTGCGCTTATATAAAGCTAGACGATACGCGCATGCGCGTTGGGTCGTACCCCCACCACGTTCGCTGTCGAATTTCGTTACACTATGCACGCGCAACTTCCGTTGGGCACTAAACTTTTGCCCTTAACGCGCCAAAAGAAATATAATTTCAGAAAGTCCGCACACGGTTTAATGCCATAAAATACTCTACATTAAGTATTTGCACCAGAGTATTACGAAGTCATGGTGTAGAGACACCGGCTGTGCGTCGTCCATAGGAAGAAGCACTGCCACCGCCACTGGCAGTCGAGTTGTGCGTATTTTGACGCACAGTGCGTATGGAATGTGCGGACGTAGGCTCGGACAGTTTCCGCACGAACCTCCATCAGTGGAAAATGGTTGAAATAATCTAGCTTTTTCTGCAGAGCTTCTGTAAATTAACCTAGAACCAATACAAATCATACCAACTCAAGTTATGAGGAAACTAATACGCATTTGTAATCTACACATGCAAATGCTTCTCTTTCCCAACTGAGAATAAGTCTGTGAAGTCAGTTGTTGTAAAAAGATCAATGTTTTGATGCATATTTGTCATTGGGCTTGATGTTCGGTAAAACTGCTGGGATCCAAAGAACCGCCGTCAATGATGGACTGTGCTTCCATTTGCGATTTCTCCGTTGTCGTTTTGCAGAGGCGATGGTTGAAACTAGATTACTGTTTGTTCACTCTCAGGCGGTACTATTAAACGTTGCACTGCAGGATTTTTTATTACAGATGTTCGTTTGCACTATATACTCGCCGGTGCAATAATATTAACAAACAAAATGTTTCGGTGCATTGGGATGGCAAAGCAATAAAAGGATGATTGTGTTTCTGCTCGTAACTGTTAGTATAGATTCCGTGTTTACGTAGGGGCGATGCAGGCCCACCACGAGCTCAAGCCACGAGTATTGTGTTAGGACGAAGTGTTTGGTTTCGAACCCTGCACGTAATGTCGCGTGCATCGCCTAGGGAAATATTAACACGAGAGCTTTTTCCTGGCCACTCGCAACGCGTGCTATCGACGTGTTGCACGTAATGAAACGGGATAAGCGATCGCCGCCGCACCGAGTGGCTGCGTTAGAGGTCCAAGTTCACGGCGCGGCAATGGTACACAGCGAATCCATTTGTTTAATCGAATAGGGGAAAAGCGAAGCACGCAACAGCGAGAACACTTTAAACCGTCGCCATGCAATTACACTCCGTGATGACATCACGTTTAAACTGACCACAGGCACTTCACGGTAATGTAAACACTTTTGAAATCACATCTTTATAAAAAAAAAAAAGCACTGCCCGTTTACTGCATACACATGTAAAATTGCCATCGTACATACTGGCATGCTCTACTCCCAGTTAAGTTGATAGATGATTACGTAAAATAGTTAAAAAATCTTGACGCTGCATTGTGAGTGTAGGGTATGCATTTATAGCAAATTAAGTTTGAGTTTTTTTTTTATTTTTCTTAGTTTCCTTCTTTATTCAAATGATGCTACGAAAATTACACAGTAGAATCACATTTAAAGGTGTTGGCCACGAAAAAAAAAAGTATTTTTTTATAATTGTACCTTATGCTGATTAACTTGTAGACACTGTCTTTAACTATATTTCCACATATTATTACTTTTAGATGAGGCGGATTTTGCAAGATACCATGTCAAAATCAATACTTTACTATTTTTGATGTACAAATAAATAAATTAAAATATATGCATGGAACTTAACAACGGCACATTAAAGGCCTTGTTCTTATTCCTTCTTAATAAAGGTTAGCAAATGTTATTTAACAAAAACTCAGCGAAAACCACAAATTAAAAAAATATGCAAGAATCTTCTTACTATCAACAATTTTTTTAAAATTTCAAAAACATTTCCTTGTACGATTTTATAGAAGCCTTGACGTGCTCATGGGATCTTCTTTCAGTGTAAATTATTTCATTTTTGTGCATAAGTTAGTTTTATTAATTGTACATTCTTAAAACAGTAAAATTGTGATTGTGGCATGTGTTTATTCGAGTAGTATTAAACGAAAAATATTTCTCTGCTAAGACACACAATGTTTAAAGATGAATGGTTTGTGGTACAAATATAAAATAACAAATATTTTCGTGGCCAAGGCCTTTAGTTTCTAACAATTTTACTTTTACACTTGACTTATGCTTGGGTAGTATTAAGATTCGCACCAATGTAAATGTTACACATAGTAGAAGGGTAAAAAATTACGAGAAAAGTAGATCTTAAGTAGAGATTCCTTAATTGCTTACTTCAGAGCGAGTAGCCCTAACTTTGGGTGACAACATGGCTGACATATGTCGGCTATCGCTGATTTCCAACGTCGGCATTTCCTGCACGGGTATGTAATGTTCTCCCTCTTCACCCTTCACACTCCGGTAGCTCTGCACGTGTGACGCAACGCGCGCAACCACAAGNGTATGTAATGTTCTCCCTCTTCACCCTTCACACTCCGGTAGCTCTGCACGTGTGACGCAACGCGCGCAACCACAAGGAAATAGTCCCTACCGCGCGAGCTAGCGAGGTGGCGGAGCTATTTCCAACGCGTGAAGTGCCTCTCACAGCGAGTGGTGCATGCGCCAAACAAACGCCCCGCCCGTTAGAAATTTCCGAACACGTGCGAGAAGCAGGGGAAATTTACGGCGTAGGAATTTACTTCGCTGCCGTTTGAAACGCGAATTACACTCTAGGAATATTTCACAGCTCCAATATTCTCCACAGGCATGTAAATATTAAAACTAGTGATTTCCCCTTAACTTCAAAGCAAAGATGTTTTTGTATCAGTCAAAATTATTTTATGACTATTTATGAAATAAATTGTCGGAAGAAAGAAAAACATTTAGAAGAAAAGAAATGTCTTTTAATCAAGAAGTTATTAAACAAATTTATGTTAAAAAAATTATAAAGAAATTAAATTGTTCCAAACAAATTAAAACATATTCAAAGGAATTTTTCCTTCATGTAAGGTATTTAAAATAACTATTTCGCTTTTTGAAAAACACACAGAATTTATGTGGCCATATTTACTATTAATAATAAGGAGGCTTTAAATAGCCTTTTAATGAAACGCGTAATGGAACATATGATTGTGACGTACGCAACACACTCAGATTAAATTAATTTTCAATTTGGAGAAATTAGAGTGAATTGTAATAGCGCCGAGCTACGCTTCTAAACCGTGGAAGGGAACGCTAACCCAAACATAATATTTACTAAGCACCAAAAAAATGGCAAAATAATAAAAATTTTAATGCGCTGAAAAATTTTGTTACTTGCAATACTGTATCAAACAAACAGCCAATTCTTATTGTTGAACCAGTCGTGACAACCGTTTCGCAAGGACATGCCAACCGCGTTATCAAGTGACAGGCGTATAAAAGTGAGAATCATGACAATTTCTCTAACATCCTTGACAAGGCGTTCTTGAGGTAACGTCGTTAATAAAACTGCTTACCTTCGAAAATTGAATGTTTGAAGGCGAGAACTTACATAAATTTTTACTTTGTGAGCGTTTATGTCAACGTTCGCTGATATTCTGGCTGCCGGCTCAGTTCAGCACGTGGGAATTGAACTGCGAGATCCCGCATCACTGTCACCTTGACCAGCTATCTCCACTGGCCAATCACGGAGTTGACGCATGCGCGGCAGGTGGAGAAGGGTAAGCAAAGAAAATACCACGAGTCTATTTCTCCAAAGAGTTGCCGACGTAGGGACTAATGAACTAAGTTTACGCTACGTCACCGCCTACACCTCTGTATGCTATAAAACACGCGAGCTTACCGCACGTAAAAATTATATTCCACTTTTTTTTAGGCCTTGTTTCATTTCATAAAAAGAAAGCTTTAAGATTTCAGAACAATTTATTAAAAGATAGATTTAATCTAAAACTGTAATTTGTGACAGGACACATCAATGTATAAAACTTAACAAAACCAATTTGATTTACAATTATCATCATTGTTGATAATTTTGAAATTGTAAAGAAACTGGACAATATTTAAAAATTTTTAAATAATGTTATTAATGAAAATTTTTCTTAAATAATATCTGATTACATATACACTGAGAAAAAAGGTTTTCTTGAATCAAACGAAGTTTGTTTAGCGGAAACAAATTAATTGTGTTGGGGCAATAAAATATTTTGTTGTTGAAACGAAATTATTATTTTTTTCTTATTTGGTGGGTCCAAACAAATATTTGATTATTGCAACTAAAGATTGTTTTGGCTTTACGTAAATCAAACCATTCCGCTTAATAAAAAATTAAGTTGGAAGTTCGACCAAGAATCGAACTTAGATCACGTGACCCCGAATGCTACGCGTTATATTTTCTTATGCGAAGAAAATTAATTTGTATGCTTTCCAAGTTTTCTTCACCCAACAAAATATTTTGCCAGGCCATCTAAATATATCTTTACCCCTATACGAACCTATATTTTGTTGGCTCTTCTCTCAGTGTATGCATGTTCCCTTATTACGAAAATAAGAAAGAAAGAAGTATTATTTTATTACAGTTTTCTTAAAACATTAATTTTTTTGCTTGATAATTAAATGTTTAATCTGTTGTCAAACAAACATTAAATACAATACTCTTGCTTATTAAAATGCATTTTAGAATGTTCAAAATCTTATAATAAAACTTTGGAGTTGTTAGAGTAAATTTTTGAAGGTTTTTTGTTGTATGAAACATAAACAACTATTTTGAGTATACGTCATAAACAAAATCGTGAAGAACGATTTTACTAAAATTGCATTTGTATTTGTTAACCTGAATAAGTTGTTCCCTGATAGTGTAACGTATTATAAAATACAAAGTTGAAATGTTTTATTCTAGGGTTTTGTTCTTCTAAGAAAGGAAATACGAAAAATAATGAGAACCACCCCATTATCGTGATAAATATATTGTTTCCCATGGAACCTGCAATGTTAATTAACAAACTCTTGTTAATTTATTTATGAATAAAGCTTCATTAGCTGAAGATGGAAGATTTTACTAATAGAATTTTGTGAGGCATAAGATAAAATCAACAAAACATCGTCAACTCATTATTAATTAATATGTTGTAGTTTCTGATATATTTAACAAGAGCCGGTACGAAACCTATGTCTAGAGGCCTATATTCTCCAAAATCTGTCACCTTTGGATGTGGGCCGCATTAGGTTTTCAGTCTTTTTTTGCATCAGGAATCACCCCACAAAGTTTATAACAGACGTTCAGGGACATGTTGTGTATATATAATACATATTAAACATATAATATATAATATGTAAAATATAATAATGGCTATCGAATGTTATAAATGAAGGAAGTCGCCCTACTTCGTAAAGAGTAATGTAACTAAATTGGTTTTAAACATTAAATTAAAAAATTAAACTCCAAAGGAAATCTACCCGAAGAACTAAAATTAATTTCCTCAGCTGAAATATGTGTTACGGAAACAAATATGATATATAGTAATTGAAAAATTTAAAACCATACCTGTTAATAACCGTATGTAACAAATTAGAGGCTCTTCATGTTGGGTTAGTTTGAGGAACGTTAGTCATCTCCATGTGAAGTCTACAAGCAACTAGCCTATCGCTATAAAACCTCGCGCTTATACGAAAATACACGAAGTAGTAGTACTGGAAACGAAAGTAACAATGTGTGTCGTATCTTCAGAAGATTTGTGATTTGTGGTTATTTGTGGAAAAAAATTTACGAGGAAATATTTTTCTTNATGTGTGTCGTATCTTCAGAAGATTTGTGATTTGTGGTTATTTGTGGAAAAAAATTTACGAGGAAATATTTTTCTTTGTACTGGGCTGTGATAAAGTAACCGAAGACGGACACACTCCATTGCGTGTTTCGTGTCGTTGTCTTACTGAAAGTAATAATCATCTCCAAGTCGCAAATAAATCAACACTATTTTGAACATTTCTCTTCAGTGCACTCAGGTATGCAGATCTGTCCATGGTTCATGCAAATTCTAGTTCGCCTACTCCTGTGGTTGACGTGCACTCCTACACCATAAATCTGCCACCCACATGTTACACAGTACCATGCAGATTCTGAGTCTCTATCCCAGTTTTGGACCTTCTCCTCGCTAAGTTTCTACCGTCATTATAGAATATACTCAACATACTTTCACCAGCTAAACACACTTTGTCGCAGAAGTCAGCACATTTACTTAAATAATCGTGGGTAAATATTAATATCTTCTTTGTGTTNCTAAACACACTTTGTCGCAGAAGTCAGCACATTTACTTAAATAATCGTGGGTAAATATTAATATCTTCTTTGTGTTCACTTTACTGTAATTAGTCTTGTTTCCATCTGGTGTATCATAATTCAATACTCAAGTTTGTAGGAATGCTAGAAGCAACCAAAACATATAAGTTTCATCAAACTAACCGTAGATCGGGATTGATAATTGATATACTTTTTGACGTAATTGAGAATGAGTATGAAACGATTAAATTTAAATTTAATTGTAATCCATTACGAAAAATTTTCAAATGGCTGCTCCTTGTTTTAAAACAAGCTCTGTAACGACGAGTAATTTTTTACTCTACACTTCCAAAATACCTCAGGAATGTACTGCAGAGAGTAAGCAGCTGAAAGCACCTGAGCGACGAACTCTTCCTACGATTCAATTTAAGTTTCATTTACCAGGCTCCTCAACTGCTCCGTACAAAATAACTAAGTTGGCTGAAGTCGGGAGAACAGGACGGTGCCACTTCTCGCCTTCTCTTGTAACGCCCGAGAGTATTTTAACCGCAGATCTGGTGAGCAGTGGATTGGCTGCTGTGGACCTATCACATGGCCTGCTAGTTCACCCGACCTCAGACCACTTGAATATTTGAAGCAAGATGCCACACTTTTGAACTAAGCAGTTTTTGTTAAGGATTACATTTAAGTTTAAATGTATGTATTTCATCCATATCCTGCTCGGTTGAAAAGATACGGATAGTTATTTCGGAAAACCGATTTCTCGTAGTATTTCGAGCGCTGATATTTCTGCGAACAATACACGGGTACTCCGTCCACACCACTTCATGCGTAGTAACCTAGTCAGGTATGATGTAGCCTACACTCTCGTTTTACGTCCTGTGTCGTTATTGGTTTACTGGGATAGAAGTACTTATGACCGGTCATAACCCATGTTCACTGNCTCGTTTTACGTCCTGTGTCGTTATTGGTTTACTGGGATAGAAGTACTTATGACCGGTCATAACCCATGTTCACTGATAATATCCCATACTTTTTAAATAGTATTTGCGTAACAAAAGGACGGTTATAGAAATTTCTAAATCCTAACATTGTTATGATGTAGTCACGACTTAACCTAGCAGTTTACTTTTGCATATACCATCTGAAATTTCGAGAGGGGAGTTGTAGGAGTACTTACACCCAGGAATGCATGTGCATTTTAAAGTCAGCAATCACTACAGTTTTATAATACTCTTTTATCATTTGGAGTGTACTGAGCATTGCCCACATTACCCATAGGAAATACTTTTAGTTAATCTTTATTAAATTTGAGTGTGAATTCCTATTAAAAAAAAAGACGCAGTGGTAAGTAAAATAACACAAGGCGAATTTTCACATTAACTTTACCATATGAGTAAATTACCCATCTTTTGAAAGAAAAAAAAACCGACCTTAGAAAATAACCGACCCTTATTTACATAAATGTGTCCCCTAACGTTTCGTAAAACACGTGCACCGAAATTTTATAACCGTTATTAAATTAAATCTGTACTTAAGTTGCAGTATTTTGCCTTTGGCTATCCAACGAATGTGAGACCAAGTATGTCAACTTTAAATGTAAAATTATTATAATTTTTTTAAATTATGATTAAGATTATTAAATATACTTTGCAATATGAGTTTTTGTTTAAAGGAAATTCGTCGTTGTATCCACCACGGCTAACGGGCATGTGACAGACTTGCGGAGGTAGACCACGCTCGCACAAATAGTCCTGGCCGAACTGGCGACCTTAATCCTGGCAATTACATCAGTCCCCATGTGGCGGCGAACAGAAGAGCCTACCAGATACCCCTTCACGTCCTCGCCCTGCACGGGATATAGCGCGGTTACTGCGGGAATAGGTTACCTGGCGGGAATAATCGGTTTCAATTTGGCGATTGTGAGCTTCCGCAATGTGAAGTAAGCCTCTGCGCGTTCTAATGAGGCTAACTGCGCGGATGACAGCCAGCCGTTCCGACGGGAAACATACAAGCTATTTCCCGTCGAACAAAGACATATAAAAAAATTGGAGCACAGAAGAAGCACAACGATAATAACGCTACGTGTGTCCGAAAGCAATACTTCTATTACGGTGGAATTTTTAAATTATAACCTGAAATTAAACTATCCCGGAAGTTGTAGTGCAAATGTTTTTTTCCCAATCAAACCAGGATGAAAAAAAAAAGCTGGATTCAAATTTGAATATTCCCTGGAATAATAAGTGTAATCGAGGCAGGTGTTTCGAAATAGGCCGGAGATAAAATTGGTGTTAATGCATGAGGTTATATAAGCATCACCTAAATTGATTACAATGTAACCATTTTGTCTGCTTTGGTCACGTTCCAATAATTAAAGCCAGAATATGTGTTAATTCAGCCAGTCAATAAAGTCAGTTAGCGAGCCAGGTGCAATTAACAATATAACTGTTATATATAATTTTATTTTAAAACATTTGGAAACCTTAAACGGATCTTAAAAACGAACTAATAGTGAAGTAGCATAAAGGCAAATATTATATGACATCATAGGAAACACAAGACACAAATTAAATCAACGTTAACTATTCACATTCTGGTAGTTGCATGCTAGAAATATTCATTCTATAGCTATTCGAAAAATAGTTTTTATAGGAAAATCTAAAATAAAAATTTTAGTAAGAATCACACAATAAATATAGTCAGTAGTATAGTTATGTTCCTTGAGGTGCAGAAGCACTCGGCAAAGGCGCCATGATCTTGCCAGCCACCATTTTGCGATGTCAGTCGGCTTCCATACTGGATCCGGGTTAACTTGACCTTGACCTCGCACCTGTGTCCTTGACCCAGTGCCAGTGCCTTTTAAAAAATTGTTAAAAAGTTAAAAATTTTATAAAAAAAATAAAAAATGTTCGTACATTTTGTAAAAAAAACATTAATAACCTACGTGCAGGAGGTCCGAGGTTGAAAACAAAGACGGTAGAGCACATATACTCCTTGCACGAAGACCAGCAGTCGGCTGAAGATCCACCACTATTTTTTCATTGCTTAATACATCACATCCCTCCCCCTTCGCTCATAACTCGACTGATTAGTCGGACCATATAACCCTTCCATACACACAACACACTTTTATTGGTACCCCTATAACATATCATNCTCGACTGATTAGTCGGACCATATAACCCTTCCATACACACAACACACTTTTATTGGTACCCCTATAACATATCATTGGATATACGTCACACCACCTTCCGTCACTAGTCACCTTCAAATTTTGATTAGCTCTTTTTGACAACTTCCCCAACATAAATCACTGCCACTTTGTAAATTAAGTTACAATGTCCCTATCTTTCCCATTTGCCTATGAGACATTTTATTTATTTTATGTCACACAGTCTCTTCCCCTCACTCTTCAATCAAAATTTGCTCACACCTTCGTTACATTATTATTTTACCCTTACACCCTACCAATATTTTCAATTGATCATATAGTCCAACCCCCATCATCACAACTACCCCCTACCACGAATAATCGGCTTACATTACACCTCCTATTACTCCACCCCCTCATCACCACCCTCCATCCATTTTTTACACACTGCCACTCAACAGCACTACCACTAGACTGCGCTGGTGTTTTCATGAAAACATCGAATTTCTCGCTTGTGATTGGTTGTTGGGCATGTGGTATCTCATCCCCAGCAGATATATAATATAGCCAAAGGTATGCCTCATTACATTTCTTCATCTGTTGTGAGAGATGACATATCGCTCTTTCTTCCCTGATGTTTCCAGCATTCCACCTGGTAAGTTATTATTTTATGTTCATCTCTTCCATTAATTTCTGCAGAGTATATTATCAAACATGCTCGCAATTATTTCCACATACATTTCCCAACCAAATAAAAAATTCTGCCTAAAATTTTNAGTATATTATCAAACATGCTCGCAATTATTTCCACATACATTTCCCAACCAAATAAAAAATTCTGCCTAAAATTTCGAATACTAATTTAGACCAGCGAGCTATCAGAGTGTAGATATAAAGATGAAGCATCCTTTTAATTGTAAGCCCACAANAGTATATTATCAAACATGCTCGCAATTATTTCCACATACATTTCCCAACCAAATAAAAAATTCTGCCTAAAATTTTGAATACTAATTTAGACCAGCGAGCTATCAGAGTGTAGATATAAAGATGAAGCATCCTTTTAATTGTATGCCCACAANGAATACTAATTTAGACCAGCGAGCTATCAGAGTGTAGATATAAAGATGAAGCATCCTTTTAATTGTATGCCCACAACAAACATCCCGACTTCGTCTTTGGTGGTAACATCGCTGACTCCAACTTGACAATCTACATTGTCGTCGATATTACTCGCAAACAATTAGGTTTGATCCATTGAAACGTAGAATGCACATCATCAGCATAAGTTGAATAAACTCGATATATCTAACTATGATCTATGCTTTTAAGAGCCGATTGGACCAATATTTTCCAATTAANTAAGTTGAATAAACTCGATATATCTAACTATGATCTATGCTTTTAAGAGCCGATTGGACCAATATTTTCCAATTAATGGTATCATAGTAACATGCGAACACACCAACCGACAACATTAGCCTGCTGTACAATAGGACAGTTTCAGATGACCATTCTTATGGCCACCAAGATAAGCAAACCATAATCACCGATCATATCGACCAGACGACAAGCAATACAGACAGGCTGTTACTAGCTGACAATACACAAGGGCTTTACAAACCGACCAGGTGTCAACCGAACCTAAATTTTTTTCAAAAAACATAACTTCAAATAAGAGATCCCTAAATTAAACTTTAGAAAATAAAACTAAAAAATTTAACATCATAAAAAACCTTAAAAACGAAATTTCAAAAACGATCTTGCTAAATTAAACCTTAAAGGAAACATGAACAACCCAAACATTAAAAAACGAAACAAAGAAATGCCAAAAAAAAACTAAAAAATTAAATCTGAAAAAATACTCACAAACCGAAACCTTTAAAAAGAACCCTCAAAATAAAACCTCAAAGTAAAAGGTCAGAAATGAAACCACATGAGGAAAACCTTGAAACACGAAAAATAAAAATATATATATAAAATCTCAAATATAAAATATTATAAACAAAAACTCAAAAAAACCTTCAAGGATGCCTGAATAAATGAAATATCAAAAAACGAAAAACAAAGGAGCTCTAAAAAACTCAAAAACGTAATCGAAATAAAACTAAAAAAACAAAAAACTTAAAGAATAATTTCTTTAATCACTTTTCAAAGTAAAAGGCCAAAAATAAAACCTCAAAAAAGAAACCTCATAAAAAACCATAAAAAAAAAAAACTTTAAACTAGAAGGAATCTTCAAAATTTTGACTTTAAAAAAACCTCGAAAAACGAAACTTCAGAAAAAGAAATCTAAAAAAAGGCACCTTAAAATGAATCCTGAAAAGGAAACCTCGAAAACAGAAAAATCGCTAAACGATGCTTTCAAATTAAACCTCCAGAAAAAACCTCAAATTCAAAACCTTAAATAAATGAATATAAAAATATTAATATTTCGAAAAACAACCTCAAAAAATTAAACCTGAAAAAATTAACCAAAATTACACCTTAAAATAACACTTCAGTTTGAAACCTCAGAAAAGAAACCTCAAAAGAAAAGCTATTAACAAACCCCCGAAAACGAAATATCAATAATTAAAACTTAAAATAAAACACAAATAATGAGAATTCAAAATACAATAAACAAATCTCAGAATTAAAAATTAAAAATTAACGTCAAAATTAACCCGAAATAAACCTCAAAAAGGATACCTCAAATGCGATACCTCAAAAACCTTAAAATAAAAACACAAAAAACCTCAAAATAATACCTCAAATGTAACCTCAAAAATTAAAACATTAAAAAACCTCACGACGAAAACTCAAAAACTAAACCTAAAAACAAAAAAAAAATTATACTACAAAATTAAACCTCCAAAAAAGAAAGCTTTAAAAAAATTAAAAAAAAAACCTCAAAAAAGAAGCCACAAATAGAAACCACAAAAAATGAAACATCAAAAACCAACAACAATAAAAATCCTTAAAGATAAACCTCAAAACAACAAAACATAAAAAAATTTAACCTTTATTACCTCAAAAGAGCAACCTCATAAACGAAAACTCTAAATGAAAAATCAGAAAAGAAACAAAAAACGATACCTCATTAAAGAAACCTCAAAAAAGATACCACATAGAGGAACTTTGAAAAGAAACTTAAAAACGAAACATAAAAAAGTAACCTCAATAAGTGTACTCAAAAAACGAAATCTGAAGAAAAGAAAAACCAAATGCCAAAAATGAAACCTCAAGAAAGAAATGTAGTAAAGACACATGAAAAAAGTGTCCTCAAAAGGAAAACTCAAAAAAGGAAATATCAAGAACAGAACCTTAAAATAACCCCTAAAAATGAAACCTTATAAACATCAAAATTAAACCTCAAAAACTGTAACTCATAAAGCAAAAAATAAATTGGACAATAAAACTTCTAAAAGAAATGCCAAAGGAAACCTTGAATAGAAACCTCAAAACATGAAACCTGAAAGTTCCTTCAACCAAACCTCAATATGAAACCTCATAAAACGAAACATAAAAAAATCTCACTATGTGAACTCAAAATAAAAACTCAAAATGAAACGTCAAAATGAATCCTCAGAACAGAAACAAAGAAACCTCAAAGAAGAATTCTTAAAGAGAAACCGTATATTGAAACCTCAAAAATAAACCCCAAAAAAGAGACCTCAAAAAAGCAACCTCATATATGAAACCTCAAAAACGTAACCTTATAAATTACAACTCAAAAACCACATCTCAAAATGAAAACTGAAAAATAAATGTTAAAAACAATACTCCCAAAAAACCTAAAAAAGATACAAATAATCCTCAAAATAAAGTTTAAAAAACAAACTTCAAATAGAAACCTCAAGAAAAGAATCGTCCAAAATGCATCTTAAAAAACTGAACCTCAAAAATTAACCTTTATGTCGATACATCAAAAAATGAGCCTCAAATTTAAACGTTAAAACTGAACTTAAAAAGTAAATCAGTCTTAAGTATACTGATTTCCTTTTTATTTGATTTCTGATAGACGTAATTCTTCGTATTATACCATAGTCCTCTTTGTGCACTAGCTCACAAAAATGTAACTTAAAACTTTGCGATCGATTTTAGTCATAATTGAATAAATAAGTATTAAAAAAACAGTAGGATAATTTTCAATAAAATAAACACAGTATAAATGAATAAATTAATTTTTTTTTTACTTAATGGTGGTGTTATAAAATAATTCACTATATATACATAAATTGACCTTTTTTACTTACAGTGGCTCACATTAATATTCGGCCACCTATGATTATCGCAGTTTCATGGCCTGAAGTTACATTAGAAATGAATATAAACATCAATCATATTGCACAATCAATCTTGTGTGCTTTAAATTAAATGTAGCGGTAGCCAATAACGGAAATGAGCAAAGCAACTTAACACACAATGTGATTTCGTCATCCCACTTTAATATTCGGTCATCATCATTCAAACAAAAGAAAAATCATCTTTGCAAACTAAACAAACAGTATTTTAGTACCTGGTAGCGTGGCCATTCTTTTTAATTACTTCTCGCATGCGTTGTGCTATATTTGACATTCTTTCCTGGTACATTCTGAGTCAATCTTACTCCGTTATTCCTTGAACCTTTTCTCTTATTCTTTTGTGGACCTGATTGTTGAAGTACGCAGTCTTATTTTCAGTTCAGCCCAAAGATTGTCTATGGGATTCAGGAAGGGTGATTGAGGAGGTGTGTTAATGACTTTGGGACAATTACACAAAACTCAGCTCTTGACAATGCACCACTTGGATTTTGGTTCATTATCTTGGTTGAACAAAAAACGTGTTTCCAATGCCCAGATTATCAGCATTCTTGTGTAGATTTGCTTTGAGGATGTTGAGGTAAGTCTTCCTTTTTCATTATTCCATCGACACGTACAGCATCTCCAACATCTGCTGTAGATAAACAGCCCCTGATCATAATACTACCTCCACTGTGTTTCACAGTAGGTTGTATGTTCCCAGGTTTTAGCTCCTGATTTTGCTTGCGCCATACTGTTACCCTGCCATCTGAACCAAACACATTCAATTTCGTCTCATCAGCAAAAGTTATAACATTACACCAGCTTTCATCCTTGTCAGCGTGGTATTTTGCGAACTTAAGTTGTTTTCTTCTATTTACCTCAGTAATAAAAATACTCCTTTCTAGATTTCCGGTCATTATATCCTGCTCTTCTGGTAACTCATCATATGGTTTCTGGATGGACGCTGTTTCCACGTTCATTGAGTA
Organism: Clitarchus hookeri; assembly: GCA_002778355.1. Classification (NCBI taxonomy): domain Eukaryota; kingdom Metazoa; phylum Arthropoda; class Insecta; order Phasmatodea; family Phasmatidae; genus Clitarchus; species Clitarchus hookeri. The sequence continues at coordinate 266,902 of NQII01002139.1, forward strand.
TCTCCGTGGTAAGTTTGCAAGCACTAATTTTCGGATATTTCTATATTATCCTGATAGATAGATGTTATTCTCTCACGCTTAGTTTCTTTGGCTGTCCTTTTTGAGGTAACAAATATATTCTGTCTTACTTCTCAAACCTTCTTATGATGTCACCGACAGTGGACCTCAGCAGATTCAAGTGCTCCGCAATTTCTTGTGAGATTTCTTCTTTGCGTGATGAAAAATTACCAGCTGCCGCTGTACAAACGTTGTATTCTTGCCCCTGCGTCCCATTTGCCTGACTGACGCAGACAACAAAGCTACCCAATACAACCTCTCAGCGCAGAGAGCGTGCAGGGGATGACGCGAGGTACGAACGCAAATTGAATCGTGCCTGTGCCACGCTTCCACCACAACTGGCCGAATATTAAAGTGGCGTACTTATGAAGCACGAGAGGACAAAATATTGTGTTGCATTAACTTCCACTGCTCATTTCAGTTATGGGCTACTATTACATTTAATTTAAAGCACACAAGAATGATTGTGCAATATTTTATATGTTAATCTTTATTTATAATGTAACATAAGGCCATTAAACTGCGATAATCATCGGTGGCCAAATATTAATGTGAGCCACTGTATGTCATAAATTCGAAATTTGGATTTCCTACATTTCCTTAAATTTGTTGATAATTGAAGGTGTCTCATCAATTTGCAAGTGATCTTCATTTTCTTGCAGGGCAATCACATGCCTGAGGCTACAGAGTGTTCGGAAATAAAACGCGAGAGGTAGTTTCTGCCAGCGGCAGGGATGGCAGCGATTAACCCACAGTAGGTCCCACACGGTTGAATGGGACATGCACATTTGGCGCGCTAAGGAGCGTTTACTATTGGAGCGCGCGTCGTTGATTTGCTGACGTATTACTTCCTCAAGCCGAACAGTGCGCACAGACCGAGCACGGCCAGCATTACGCATGTGTGTCTGCAACATGGGAAGTATAAGTCACCTTTTTGCTGCAGACTTTGTACGCATTGTACACTGAAGAGCCAAAAAATATGGTATAGGCGTCGTATGCAAATAACAGAGGTATGGAACCAATCAGAGTAATGCGATGCGGTCAGCAGCTAGATCGGTTACTGCTGCAACAATGGCAGGTTATCAAGATTTAAGTGAGTTTGAACGTGGTGTTATAGTCGGCGCACGAGAGGTGGGGCATAGCGTCTCCGAGGTAGCGATAAAATTTGGATTTTCGCGTACGACCATTTCACGAGTGTACCGTGAATATCGGGAATCCTGTAAAACATGAAATCTTCGACATCGCTGCGGCCGGAAAACGATCGTGAACGAACGGGACAAACGACGACTGACGAGAATCATTAAACGTGAAAGACGTGCAACCCTTTCTCAAATTGGCGCAGATTTCAATGCATCCTGCATACCTTCAGATATTAGTGGAGTCCATGCCACGTTGTCTTGCGGCACTTCTGCGTGCTCGCGGGGGCCCTACACGATATTAGGCAGGTGTACCAGTTTTTTTTTGGCTCTTCAGTGTACACGGCATAGAGTAAAAATAAGTTTTAAAACTCAATTTTCATGGCCATATATCTCCTAAAATATGCCGGTTTTTTAATACGGTGTCCTGTATGATTTCGACTTTATTTGTCACTAGCGAACCGGCCCGGCTTCGCCCGGGTACAATTGAGTTTTACAGTGATACACTAATAAATAAATTGGGAGAAAGCAATTCACTTATGCAAAAACAGAATTATAAAATTATACTATGTTGGCCTACGTTTTTAACTGATTACGGCAACCCTAAAGGAAGGATAAATGTATACTCACACAGATTCTCCGTCGCCGAGTAGTGCACATTTCGTAAAATTACGTGCCCATGGTTTGTGAAGGTCGCTTTATCGGTAAGTAGTATGTTCTTCAGAAAATGCTGTAATCCCTTACATGCATCAGAACAAGCCTACAAAACTGAACACGCTGCTGCAAATCCTCTTCATGTAACGCCCGATGAAGAGCCACGTGGTAAAGGTGGAATTTCTATTGACGCAATATCCGTAACACACTTGTTTTGCTTATTCATACGAACCTGGCGTGTTCTCGCGTACCCATGTGGAGATTTGCATCGACACGTGCCAACATATCGTGCTGATGAGTCTCGCCTGTAGCAGTCTACCGTCGCACTCGTGTTGTGGAATTCCAATCACCTCGTGATAAGAAATGTGTGCAAATTCTTCGTATATTTTTCCGTGAGATGGGCGTACGGTTAGGATACCTTTCACCATACCTTTGGACGGCTTGCTTTGCAATTTTGCCACACTCACCGTAAGTAAGTAGAGCGTCCAGTTTTTCCTCATTCATGAACTTCATTGCATACGTACAGCCACACACTGCAATACCACTTACCATAACATATTACGGGGACTGGTGCTGCGCTGCTATTAGGAAGCGGACTGCCAGGATGAGTCACGGCGCGTGTTGCTTACTTACAGCTGTGAGTACAGGTCCACTGCCCAATGCTACCGGCCCACCTAACTTTATCATATTTGAACATCATTTGTTGTCATTTCTATGTTACTTTCCATTGCATATACTATATCACTGAAATCCTCTTTGCGTGTGCTTTCAGATGCCGTTGAAGTTAATGCATTTTTCCAGGAAAAAAACATATGTGGTTTAGTTATTTCTGTCCATACACGTGTTACAAATAGCCACATTGCGGGAAATTACTTGCCTCCGTGCGTAATTTCATTTANGAATAGCCACATTGCGGGAAATTACTTGCCTCCGTGCGTAATTTCATTTAGCAAAAACTGCATGTCGTGATTTGCAACCATTACGGAAATTTTAGCGGTGTCGACGTTGGGCGGAACATCTTTATAGGTGTTTACAAATGATCCTAACTTTCTTGCTTTCTGTCAACAAATAAACAAATATATAGTATAAATGTTTTATGATAACTAAACACGTGTCTTAAACATTTTAAAATGTGCAAATATATATACTTTAATATAAAGTTCGATTAAGAAATAAAAATACACATTCTTCANTGCCGTTGAAGTTAATGCATTTTTCCAGGAAAAAAACATATGTGGTTTAGTTATTTCTGTCCATACACGTGTTACAAATAGCCACATTGCGGGAAATTACTTGCCTCCGTGCGTAATTTCATTTAGCAAAAACTGCATGTCGTGATTTGCAACCATTACGGAAATTTTAGCGGTGTCGACGTTGGGCGGAACATCTTTATTGGTGTTTACAAATGATCCTAACTTTCTTGCTTTCTGACAACAAATAAACAAATATATAGTATAAATGTTTTATGATAACTAAACACGTGTGTTAAACATTTTAAAATGTGCAAATATATATACTTTAATATAAAGTTCGATTAAGAAATAAAAATACACATTCTTCANTTAAACATTTTAAAATGTGCAAATATATATACTTTAATATAAAGTTCGATTAAGAAATAAAAATACACATTCTTCATAGAGCTTTGTGCTTATGAGTTCATATGCACTACGAGAATGACCAGCATTTCATCTGCTGAAAAAAATTTTTCACGGACTTTTTTTATTGATACTTCATTTAATTGGCACGTAATTTAAACGCATGGGCACACGCTTATGCATACCCACGTGCTCATGTTTTAACACTTGGAGGAACTCTACTTTAACATCGGTTTTTATAAAACTTATATAAAACTTTCTAGCGGGTAAAGTAAATGTGTACATAATAATGAACTCTGAAATGTATAAAGATTTCAACTGCTTGCAAGACCTGAATATTGTGTCGTTAATTTATTTATTTTAGCTAAATATTCCTATAATCGTTGCAGCAGTAAAAACGTTTACATTTTTCATTTTGTGGTTCTGAAATCTTACTAGACGTCTTGCATACGTTAGCGAAATTTCCACATTAGACTGCGAACATCATCGTTCTATCATGCTCGTTTGCAGCAGTTCACGGCATTTTGGGAACTAGGGAGTTTGATTATGTTCAATTTTAAATTTAATAAATTCGGTATTCTAAAAAGTTAGGATTGAAATTCCTCCTCCAATACTAAAATTTTTGTTTCCAGGCTATAAAAAAAAATAGTAAAAATTTTTAAACAAACTCGAGCATGCTTCGCAGCAGCAAACAAGTAACGTAACGCATGGTTCACAATGACGTAGCCGAAGCAAAATGAGAGCAGCTTAAAGACAAATCTAAAAACTTTCCACGGGTTGTGCTTCAAAACGTACATTGTTACACAGTACAGATAAATTTAAAATTAAATGCAGAGGAAAACGGGCTCCGACGTGCGTAAAGCGAGAATGTCATAAGCACACGCCACAAAGGTAAGAAGGAGAAAAATGCTCACTCATAAATCGCAATTTCCTCAAGGAAAAAAAAAAAAGAAAGAAGCATATCTTTCTCACCGCATTTAGGAGCCAGGTTTCTAGTTTAGTAACTCATATAATATTAATGCATTTCTGAAAGCTCTCCCTGGGAAGCATTTAAATAATTACATTCCCGAGTCCCTTGAAAACCACGAATGCAAGGTTGGAAACGGTGAGTGAAGGGGGGATGGGCTGGAGCTTGATTCACTTTACGTGTTATTTTACGCATCTCGGCAGCTTTCAACCAAGTCCCTCGCCTCCCGTCCGCCCTCTCTGCCGCTTGTCTTCATTCTTACAGAACCACCTACATCCCCTGTCTAAATAACCGTTCCTCTGCTATATCACTTTCCTTCTGGGCCCGAGGGAAGAGCAAGGTAAAGAATTACACGTTTTGAATAACTCTCCCCGAGCCGGGAAAAGACGAAATCTTTGGGAATAGCAACTGCGCAAAAACCTCAATTTAATGTTTGGGAGTTGGCGCGGTTTTCTAAGGAGAAGGGGAGTAAGGATCGAAGGCACTTCAGAAGACGTACAATTATTTCTTTTCGTGATGGAAGGAAAGCGGAATGAGGAATATGCGTATACACACCCACGAATTTTATCTTTCTGTAACGTTGCCATTAATAATGTGAAAGATAAATTTACCTCCTAACTGATAAATGGCAACATGTTAAATCTATTGCTTTGCATTATTTTCTCAAAAATTTAATTACACGTTTGGAAAACAAAAACAACATATGTGATATTTTACTAGGTTCTGAGAAAAATGGAAAATGCCGTTTGATTCCGCCCTCTCTAGCTCTGCAAATCATTGCAGAATCTGTACGGTGAACGGAAGTTTTGGGCACGATACTGCTTACTTGGTTGGTTAAATTTACATAAGTTTTTAAGTAATTAATATAAAAATATTTTCAGATATGTAGTTTTTCAAAAAAGGGCAATTTCGATGACGTTTTTGTGTTTAATTCGTTAAATTTGCCGGCGTAAATATGACAATATACGTTTTGTTTGTTTGAAAAAAATAATAATAAATCTGTATGTTACTAAATAACATCGTAAAGTTCTTCAACAATATCAGTGTCACATGCTGTAAAAAAATACGTTACAAACTTTCTGTATAGCAAAGAAAATAATTTATTTGATACTGTTTTATTTACGCTAAACAAATCTTGCTTTAATTGAAATGGAAGATTAGAGAAATGAAGGTTTTCTGTTGAAAAATTTTTCTTTATTATTTTTTATTTTATGAGAATATTAATTTTGTTTACAGAAAATAAAAAAAATACCTTGATCTTGTTTCGTTAACAGCGACAAAGTGTTGCTCTTAGGTAAGAAAAGGTGTACGTGATATCAAAACTTTTCTTTTGTTGATTATAGTTTTTAGTTCCTAACGAAACTGTCTAAAAGTTATTCTACCAGTTAACAAAATTCTTGAATCATCCAAATAATGGTTTGATCTTCTAAATACAGTAACTTAATTTATCACAAAATATAATGCTGAACTGTTTTATTGCCATAATGTTTGGTTCAAGCAAAAATTTTATTTGTGTTCAACCTACTTTGCAGTAGCTAATATTTAAAGCTACATTTTTTGAGGCAACAAAACATGTGTTGCAGTAACTTAAGTGTTTTTAGAGTGGAAACAAGCACAGCATTGGTGATGGGAAAGTTGAATATATCATCATAGGAGGCGTAATAAATCCTTTAAGCTAATTTTTCACAAGATCTTCAGTGCACCGTGCAGTGAACAATACTCATCTTTCAAGGTAGGTTTTTTAGATGGAAGTGGAAGAGAGTGTTTATTTTTCTCTAAACTGAAAGTGATTTCAATCAACATGTTGACAAACGTCTTGGTGGCAGCTTTCCCCTTCATATTGTTGATGTACGTACTCCATGTAAGTCGATAATATGAAAGCCTCCCTTCAGTCTTTAGGAACCCCTCTGCCTGCAGACTCATTAGAGAATATGGTCTTCATGTAATATGTTGGCCACCGGCTCTGCGGGAGAGGATGTCGTCTGTTGATATCTCACGAACTGTCATTCTACCTGCATTACTGGCGCGTACAACGAGTTATACATACCGCTCTGGTATGTATACACAACCCGTGTTTCTGATTGCCCGTTTTAGAGACCCGAAATCCCTATCGCATGGAAGAACGAAATGGCCATGCACTGGAAGAAAAATGCTAAAAGACACATTCAAAACTTCCTCAGTTGATAAAGAGATACACTCAGTGTAGTCCTTGCTGAGTCTAGGGTCCTCGTCACTAAATAGTAACAGTTTATTTACAGAAGATGGTACCATGTTTTGAATGTAGCTCCATAGGAGAATGCAGACTTCATGAGGAGATTTTTAAGCTTTTCCCTCGTGGTTGACATACAACGGTGCAACATTAATTTTTTTGTCGTAATTAAAAACATATAAACCCATAGTTGACGTAGATAAGACTTCTCCTATATAGATAACGGGAAGCGGTTGATTCTGCATGCAATTAAATGCTAAGGCAATTGTGTCGTTATTTTTTTTGAGAGATTCTTCTTTAACATACTGTAGAACTTCTCTGTACGCCCTTTGTTTATTGTTTGTTACACATACACTTTCATTTCAGCATTGTCGCTTAGGTGCGGGTCTTTTTTCTTCACAGAAAAACATCTGCACTTGAAACATACGTAGGGTAGACTGGGTACGGTTTTAACAATTTTGTTTTGATCGCTCGTAGCATTGCCATTCTGGCTGTAAACAACAAATAAGTAGTTTGACATAGAAGAGTACTCATTTGTCTTCAAATTTATTTGAAATTCATAGGCCTAGATGCAGTAGTTTCAAGACAGGATAAGTTTCACAAAACGTGTGCCAACTATTACAACTGACCCCATGCCAAGGACGGTTGTAACAGTGATGGCGGTCAGTTGAAACATACACAAGTAATGCACAATGCACGCATTTCAATAAAATTTTGTACTAACAAATCACATGTAAGTAATTTTAAATTATTTAAGCTTAATATGACAAAATTTTGTAACATTTCAAATGGTCTTCTTTAATCACTTTATAAAATTTAACATTTTCAAGTTAACGTGGTATCTAAAAAGAATCTGAAGCAAATAAAATATTATCTAATCAAACAAAACAACTTCTAAATGGAAGAATCCTTAATTTGTATTTAGCGGCGAGGTAAAATGCTAACTTTCTTACCTCTTTAGTATAAAGACCGAAGTATATATCTGCACAACGGATGAGGTATTTGGCGAGTAGATGACATTGATCTTCCGAAAAGACTCTGTTATGAACTACATATCCCCTACTTATATTTTCTGCCTCGGCACCTTCGTTCGTGGCATCTCTCTTTCGTATGTATCGTAGCAGAGAGACGTGGTTNGCCTCGGCACCTTCGTTCGTGGCATCTCTCTTTCGTATGTATCGTAGCAGAGAGACGTGGTTAACTCTGTAGATCACTGCTACTCGTCTCAAAGAACTCCCACATTTAACTTCGTCGTGTGCATCCTTGTAACGTGATATGTCGCTTACACCTCTCGATGTCTTCCTGACACGTTTCCTGTTAAACAAAAATATTACTAATGTTACAACCGTACCCACAAAAACGTTACAACCATACACCCCCCCCCTCCTCCCCCATCAATTTGCCATTGAAACGGTCTCAGAGGCGAGAGAAAATAACTTACACAAAAAATAATTACTGTTTACTTACCTCTTAAGTCCACCAATTACGTACGAAAAATCCCAAAACGTAAATTATAATATTAACGAAGCAACTCAAGAAATAAATCGATCAAAAATACTTACTTTTGGTTGACAAAACACAATAGGTCCCTCTACAAGTGAACAAAGCGCGCGGAGGGCGACGCAACACTGCCGATCAGGTCCGTACAGGCAAGCCGCGTGTCTTTCCCCTTGTACCCCTCATCATACACCATGGACAATTTTGCGAATACTCGAGTTGTTACATCCGTACCCTGTTACAACCGTACCAAGTCTCCCCTACACTTGATGCCTTCTAATCAAATAATCAAAAGTTTTCTTGTAAATACTTCCGAAAGTAACTTTATTTCACCTTGTGCGGGAATTTACGGTTCTATTTTAGAAACATTTCGTGTTTCATGATAATACATAGTCAATAATTTAAATACTTTGTCTGCTTGCTGCCTTAATGAATCGCTTTAACTTAATACATGAAGTTATGGTCACGAATATTTATACAGATATCACCACTAATGGCATTGCCACTTCCAACGTTTGCCTTTAAGTTCACGATCACTTACTCCAGAAACTAAAAGAATGCATATTTAATGCACTCGACTTGTAGTTATGCAATATACTTTCATAAACGTGTATTTGCTCACTTATCGAATCACGAAGAAGAGGATATTATGTGTAACATTTGTCTCTGCAGCAATGTCACTAGGCATCTCTTCTTCACCTTCAAGTTTTCCTTACTCTTCATATTTACATGTCTCATTATTTTGTGCTGTTTCTACCTTATTCACACGCCTTATTTTTGGTTCTCTCTTTTCAATTAGGTTGTTCACGTGCCCTGCGTATTTATACCTTACAAGAAATAAAATTACTCCCACAAATCACGTTTCACTCCCTCAGCCAGAAAACAGGTGCCAAAAGGTCTATACCTGCACAAGATTTATAAGCTATTTATTTCACTCTTGCATTTACGATAATGTTTCTCTGCTATGAATCATCAAGAGCCACGCCTTTTATTAATTTTCTTAGGACACAATCTCGATCAGAATTACTTACCATCTTTACAAGGAAAACTATCACACTGCAACTGTAAACGACACTGACTGAGAAAAAAAAAACATAACCGAACGAGAAACCGCTGTTTATGCGCATCATGGCCGTCAACTATACCAAACATATGTTGGCTGTATTCGCAGGAACAGCACACGTGCTAGCACATTGCTGTTTCTGCAATGACTGGAACTTTTGAAGCCCATTTTAGTAGGGAAAGAGACAATCCACATGTGTAATTTCTCTACTAACTAATGGGTGTATGTATTCGATATACGAATGTGGGTCTAACAAAACTGTAAATAATGTCACATGCCGTTTCAGAAATAACCGTTTCATTTTAAAGTAAATTTTATTACGTTGAAAAAGCATATATGCATGTCAATAAATTAAATCTGCATAATAAATTCTCCACAATAAAGTTTTTTACTTAATTTACCTTCTGCAATTCTCATATCAATTTAGCTGTTTCAGAAAAAAAATTTTTTTTAGGTTACAATTTGCTTAACCATTATATAACGTGTTTCTAAAAGTCATCGATAAACTCTACGAACATTTAAGTAAGAAATATATATTGGACACTTTGTACCTTCATGCAATTTTAAGGGAGGAATAAGCCCTTAAAAATAAAGTGTGAAAAATGTAATTTCCTATAATATCGGAAACTAAGCGACATTAAATGACAATACTCGAATGCTGTTTTCTGTTATCGGAATCCTCAACCTACATACAGAAAACGTTTGTTTATTCATAACTTCCATGGTAATGAAAATAACAGGGGTGGCCACCCTTTTATTGTATGTAACTTTTGTATCGTTGGGATATCGGAATATTTGATGGTGGCCTATTGAGCAGTATCACTTAAGTAACAAATATGGTCTTCTCGTTGCAAGTGCTTCGGACCCACCCTTTTCGTTCAAAATATACACGAAGCTTCGGCCCAGAGTTACAGTCCCTAGCACGTAGGCCACACTACATACATGAAACTATGGCAGGCTGCTGGGTCCACTGCACAAGGCAGGGAGGAATACATTTTAACATTTACTGTAAACAACATGGATCACACATTTATAAGTACAGTATGTAAGTAGTATGGTTTATTTAACAACATAAGTTTACCTTTGTGTATACGCTACAGCCCATGGTTCTAGAGAGAAATGGATGTTTAATGTTGGAAACAGATTATTTGTAATGCCTGCGACATAGGCAACACTCCTCTCTCATGACCTCTGACTTCAATGCTAATATGCATATTACATGGTAATATAAACATATATGCATATTATATGGTAATATATATATAAATGCATATTATATGGTAATATAAATGTGCATATTATATACTAATATTAAAATATTCCTCAATCATATTATACATAAATAAAAATATAAGTTTTTGCAAAGGCGATGGTACCTCGGGTTTCATATTTTCCCCGGGGCACTTGCTGGTGCGAACAAAGTATGGGAGTTTACTCAGTGTGCTCCCGCGATTTTATAAATATAAATTATACATCCATATTTTGTCTCCGAAATAAACGGTTAAAAATATTCCTATGGACGACCGCTCGTTTATTCTGAATTATGAGCTGACTGATTCTCGGCCGACAAATAGCTAAAACCTCGATATCTTCCACAGGAAAACTGGTGGGGCGAACTGCGTTTCCGACAGCTGACTTGAGAAAATTAAATTTTTTTGACACGTCGGTTACTATTCGTCAGTGATCTGCATTCATTAACATTGGTATTAAGCAATTTTTTTAGATCACGAAAATAACGTGGTCTTCTGCCTACCAACCCACAACAGAACATTTTTATTCAGGGGACAGCGTGTGTTTTGAGTTGAGAGAGAGAGCTTAGCAGCTGAAATGGGTGAGGACGTTCGGGTGGGCGAAGAAGGTCAGGTGTCGCGAGAAAATCTGCCGGACATCGCCAAGTTCATCACAGGCGATACTGTTGGCAGTGGCATCAATCACGTTTCACACATACGCGACAATACAGGTGCGATCCCTGCAGGGAATCGAACCTAGCTCCCCTTGATGGGAGGCGTGCGCTCTGGAAGCTGTGCAACTGCTGTCGAGAGGATGGTGTGAAGTATTGAGCATGTCCGGCCCTGTGTCGGTGGCAAACAATCATTATAGAAAGGGTGCCCGATCTCCACCATCACGTTTCGTGGTTCTCTGGGATGGTGATTATCGCAGTGTTCACAGAACATTTTGTAAATATTTGTGTATCATGTTTGAGCTTGCATTTATTGCTGCAGTCATTTTAATGTAATAAAGAATTGCTTTATCTCTGGTGAAAGACTGAGGAGTGATGTAAAGAACTTTTACATGTGTAATTATGTGATCGTTTTCACACTAGGGTGAAAGGAATTATAAACAAACATGAGGATATGCCTGAACGTAATTGTCATGGTTCAAAACAGATTTGATGGATATTTGCAATTATATATAACGATCTGAACATGATCTCTGTTATACCAGAAAGTTACGTTTTTACTTAAGATTTTTTTCGTAAATATTCAAAGTGATGTTTTTCCATTGTGCTTGGTATCGATGGAAGTATTATTTCAATGATTTTTTCCGGAGTCGATATATTTCAGGGTTCATAAGAGGGTATTTTTGAATCACATGCTCCCCCGTCAATGCTCCTGCAATTCACAATCGAAGCGACGCTGCTCGCTGTGTAGTGTGAGAACATTCCGTAAACAGAACGGGTTATAGTGAGTCATATCTGAGGGGTTTCCCTACGTTTCTTCAGCGTATAAGAGATTTCGTTCTGGCTCGAACAGTTGAGAAAAAAGGAAGGGCCATGTGCGTGATAATGAAGACAGTACTGACGGTGATAACAGTGGTGATATTTTAGACGTCCTTACACATCTCCTCACCAGTTTTGCTGAAAAATGTGTCGTGAATAATGCAGATGACGACAAGAACACGGCGTACGTATTTCCTGAATACCATAAAGAAACTGGTGATAGACTCAGACATTTTATTGCCTTGAACTTAAGGAAAGGGGTTACATAAAATGAAACCATTGTGTACTATCCATCACCTGCAAACATCAGAGAAATGCATAGATTGAATGCATGGAACAAGTACGATAATACATTTATGTCTTCATAGTTGTGCACTTTTAATTTATTTAACCTTGCCCTACTGCTTTTCTGAAAAACATAATATTTCACTGGTTTATAAAATAGAATGCAAGTGTATGTTTTAAATAAAAATTAAACGAGGAAGTACGATACGGGGTATATGGTTGAATCTGAAGAAATATGTCTTGCTTGGGCAGTTACAGTTGCCTGGGTTTTGTTTTACAATCAAACGAACTGAGGAAGGAATATTTTTGACTAATAAAAAGGGCAAAAATATGGAAGAGATCATGCCGGGAATCGAACTTGTCACGTCGTGTTGGAGGAAAGGCCGAGTGAAGATGGGCTGGTGTTGAGGTGGACCTACTGTGCAAAAATATTGTAAAAAAACAATGGATGCTGTACGCGTACTCGTTATGGGAAACGAGAGCTCTAACCACTTCAGTCCCTCTTTTATGTGACACCATGGAAGAGGTCATTGTTGCAAAATTGTCCTGGGGTACCGTTTTCGATGGGGAGTTTCAACTTATGTGTCCAAATCTTTATAAATTCGCAGATTGCAGTAAGCCTTATGATCTGAGTAATTTGTCCTGGTGCCTGATACTTTTTCAATTTTGCATCGTGATATATATTCCTAATGTGCGTAAATATAAGTATTTTTAATAATTTTTTTAGAATCTATTGCTTAAATACTTACATTATACAAGATTGTGCATCTTTATGGCATCAAGAGGTGCTGATAGAGCGCAAGTATGCTACCAAACAGCAGAACTCACTCCCGGTCTTGATGGAGGTGCACAAAGTTTGTCGCGAAAATGAACACCGATAATGGGTGATTTAGCTCTCGCTTCTGACCTTTCGAAAATTTATCGTTCGTATATCTTTGTGATACACTGAGATGCCTGGGTTTAAATATATCCAACATGCGTTCATGAAGAACTGGGGACTATTTTAGAATAGGTATTTAGCTCTGATATTATGACGAGTACACTGTAATTTAAAAAAATTATGTAAGAGGCAAATTTTTTTTTTATATATTTTTTTAATGTTTAAGGTTTTGGTGTGAGTACATACACGTCTCCTCGGATGGTTCAATTTGAGTACAAATTAAAATACTAGGGTTTTTTCACCTCAGATCATCGCTTCGATTCGGAAATTTAAATATGTAGCACTGTTCGGGGCATGAAGTGTACTATCTTATGTTTGTTACTGAGCAATTTTTTTTCTCTATTTCTGTAATGGGTGGCCTGTTTTCCCTTACCATAATTTAGTTTAATGCGCGCGTGCGTGTGTGCATATATATATATATATATATATAAAATCGTTGCAAAAATTTCTAAGGTTTTCCAATAGCAATAAGTGTTAAATACCTTATTCACGACAGATCTGAGCGTGTCAAATATTTTGCTATATTTTTTCAACCTAACGGTTTTACAATAATTGATCACCGTGTACTTACTCGTGTAAAAATTTTAAGTATTTGAATGAGAGGATGAAAGGAGTTGTTCGTTGCTTTACGAAGATAATAATAATTTCCCGGTTTGGTACAGATGTCTAGAGTTATCAGACTGGCCAACAACGCATCGTGTGCGAAATGGTAGATTTAAATATCTGTAAAATCCAAAATGGTATCTAGGTATTTTTCGTCCTCGAAACGTAGCTGGCTCGTGATTCTGAACGCCCGATGCTGCGGATTCGATGTGACAGAAAATAGCGCAACCACCTTCCTATTATAATGAACACATAAAAATATTTATAATCCGTGAGTGAATTAGATTCTCGTAAAATAGTCGCGTGAGTTTACATTATGTAGTTAGCGTGCAAGCTAACATAATAATAAAAGTAAATTTTATACTATTGCGAGACGGAGTGAGTTGCTAGGGCAAGCGAGAACAAGTAAGGCCTCGACCAAGATAACATCCCACATTGACCTGGAGTGATTTTTAAAATATAAATTCGGGGCGAACAAGTTGAGTATTGTACCCGGGTTCCCTTGAAAATTGGCTTTCTCTGGTGTGGACTTGTGCGTGAATATATCTGTGTTTATTATCCTATGTATTAAAGTTGACTTGTGTGAGAAATAAAACAAGCTGCTGGAGCGACTTGTCTCTCCTCGGAGGGTAAAGTACAATTCGCTAGGGTAAAGTACAATCCGCTATGGTAAAGTACAATCCGCTATGGTAAAGTACAATCCGCTAGGGTAAAGTACAATCCAACACCTGGTGCAGCGCGTCTGGACGTGTGCGCGAGCTCAGATTACGACTGCACGTGCCTCTCGTTTACTTATGTAATGGAACTAATGACCACATCATTAAGCAAGCTTTTTTAATAATGGTTTTTAAATGCGTCTAACAGTCTCGCTTGTAATTGCAATATTTCGAGCTATGGGAGTGCATGTGTGTGTAGGTGTGCATTTGTGTATGTGCTTGACGTATGAGCAAGTGGAGAATAATTGTTTTTCCCCCTTTTTTGTTACTAAGTTTCACATCATCAAAAAAGTATTTTTGATTTCGCCGCAATTAACAAAACATTTCACGTTGAATTTTTTATGTGAAAAAAAAAACAAAGGTGAAGTACGAGCCACAATTTATCTACAAAAAAAATGCATATTTAATTAATTTTATACATTCGAAATGGTTAAACATTACTCAAAAATTTTATGGTCGGCCTAATGCACTGGCTGCAATATGATCTAATTTTTTCGCCCTTGTGAAGTATTTCCTTTTATGTTTCGACGAGGTTAAAGGGTTGTGAATGAGATCTGAATGAGCGTGCTTATTCTGGAAAATGTGTTGTGGTATAAATCTGCATGTTGGACTAGCATCTCGGAATTCAAACTATCTTTTAGTTCTCGTAATTCATAAAGATTGAATACTATTGACACCTGCTGAATTAGTGGCCGCACACATATACATACACGTGTTCGTATGTCACTTTTCATTCTGCTAAAGTCACGTAGCAGTGTAATGGGTCTCTGAGGGGGTGGGTGGGGGTATTTTATTGCGGATCAGATATATTTCTTAATAGCGAGCGCACACTAATGTATGAAAATACACAAGTCGGTTTGCCGAAGGTAACTGGTTTTTATGATTTTGAAATTGTGGTTTATAATTTTTTTCCTGCAAAACTTACTATAGGTGCATTATTTATGCGTATAAAGAGTTTGATGTGCTAACAATCGGTGATATAAAAATCGCCGCACAATTCATAAACATAAGGGTAGTTTTTTCCGCTGCCAAAATTTCCTAATGTACTGATTTAAACTTGGGAGGAAATATTTTTTATGATGAGCGTCTATGCCTGGGTTAGGGCGAATGCATGTGCTATTTAACTGTGCGTTTCGCATACCGCGAGGGTTAGCGAAATTTTTTAAACTATGTTTTTGGGTTTTTCGAGCCATGATTATTTTATAGAAAGCAGCATAACGCATCTGTTAACGAGACATGATTTTTTCTCAATTCTTAATTAATTTTTTAAATAATTATGTTCGTACAAGTAAAAAATACATATGTAGGTTCTATACGTTATGTTATTGGTGGCTAGAGTCTTCGGGCGGTCAACGATAGGCTCCAACTCAGACTTCAATTAATCTTGAATCAAATTCTTTCAGTCACTGACATAATTTCTTTCTTCCTCAGAACGTGCTTGCCACTTTCGCAATAGTCAATTTGCATGAAATATGTAAAATACATTCAAATAAACGATTCCACTTTTGCAATGTAGACATACCAAATCCAAGATGGGATGCGTTCATTTCCCTGTGTGATACCGTTTCAGTGTCGTTAAAATTCTTGGACGTTGCTCCACACAAATAGCAACGCAACGAAGATGTCGTTGAGGACACTGCGTTATATACTTCACTATATTTCATGGTAAACAACATTTTGTATGTATGTACCAGGAATCTCCTTCCCATTTACTGTTGCACTCAGCGGAACAAGTGATTCTATTTGCTGCTCGAAATACTTTCTTTGTCGACTTTCCAGAACTGGGAGTACTTACCGGAATATAAATGATCTCGCTGAGCCAGGCTTCGTTTTTCTTCAGATAATATTCTATATTTCTTGAAGGCGCTTGCCATTTAGTCTTCAACTGAGGGGGGAAAACGTTGGAGAATACTGTCCCTGCACTCGCAGGTAATGGTATAGCACAACCCCGTTGCTCGCTCAGTCAACAGTTTCTGTAGACGTTGTAGATAAGTACTTACATCTGTAGTTAAGAAGCCTTCAGCATCAATAACAGCTCCTTCTTAGTATAAGTCCGTTTTTCTTCACCTGATCCTAGAATGAAATGTTTCCATCAGAGCAATGTACGGAAAATGACCCTACTCAGAGGGAAGCACTCATAAGAAGCTAGTTATTGTGAATCTGTATTACCAAGCCAATAAACTAAACGGACAATATTGACATATAGGTGAACAATGTAAAATGCCGAACTAAAAGCCTTGGTGAAATACGATAAAACGAAATTTTCATTATTTATACGAAGAGGTTTTCAAGATAGAATTAGAAAACATTTCAAATTTATTTATAACTTGGTGATATAATTTGTTGATATATACACCATACGACCAGGAATTGCATCCATCTTTCTGAACTCAAAAATGTCAAATTTAACGTCCGTAATGTTCATTTCAGTGCGGCGCGGTATTTCGCTTCAACATCTACAGTTCCAGCCGACCTACACGACGCCCACTTGTGAACTGCCGCCAAACTTCAGGTAGTGGGAATTTCCAATTGCGGTCACCGGTTTTCCATGGAGGCATTACATGCCATTACTAACACATCGCCAGTTTGAATTCTGGCCTGGTTTCAGAGGATATCTCCCACCTTGTGGCGCCACGAATAAAACGATGAAACTTTTATATACCTGTTGTTTATTGATGCTCGCGAACTTACCACCGAACAGCTTATGCCCTACACTCATAAAAACTTTCAAATGGCGTGTGAGCTTTGAAGATGTTTTTGCTGTCTCAGCGGCGCTTTGGCAATACGCACCCGTAGCCGGCAGCCCAATGGACGAAGAGGGCGGAGAACACAGAGGCTGTTGCGATATCCAAAGCAGCGAGACGCTTTATGTGCGAGGCAACACGTGCCCATGTGTGTTGTGTGGGTACGTACGTGTGTGTTTCACGCAGCTCCCTAATTTACTGGTAATACCGCCCGCTATTATTAATATCGCTTTGTGCTTTGTTCGGAGGCGGCGACGGCCGAGTTGGAAGGGGAGAACGGTTTTGCGCTTTGCTGGAATTCCAACTGCAATGCGCGCGCTCACTGTGCCGGACTGAGCCTAAAGGCGGACGCCCGGCCTTGCTATTTGCAGTCAGTCCTTAGACGTGGTGCGTGCGTGCCATGTCCTATCAGGATGTGCCTGGTTGAAGGCGGTTCACGATCAAGTGAGGCAATTTTAAAATCAACCTCAGAAAAAATGTCATCGCTCCTACCTGCGTATATTATAACGGGCTCACCGGGTGAGATGGGCCCAGTAAAGTTTATAACCATGGAAGAAAAGCAGTTCCACGTCTTAACGTCAAATTAAAAGTGTTATGCTACCATTTGTGATATCTTAAATTATTTCTTTCACTTTCCGATTTTTTTTAATGAATCGAAGTTAAAAAAATTAACATATATGAATGTAAAACTTTTACTTTTGTAAACATTTCATATTTTCTCTTGACTGATGCATGAATAAAGTAATGAGGCCCATGGCAATGTTAATTTTACATAACGCGGAATAATACACAACGTTCGTAGAAGTAGATCAGAAGCAGGACCTTCAAAAGGGCTCAGTTTACCATGAAACAGCCCATATATATGTATAATGGCCGGTTATTAACTCAGTACTGAAAACGTATTTGTGCCGTAATAAAAAGTTTGTTTACAGATATACTTTCAGATTAACGTTCCATTCCGGATAGAGGCAAAACTATGAAAATTGGTGTAAATTATTTCTGAGGTTTTTGTTCAACAATGCATGAGATACTGAGTGTGACAGTTCGGAAAAAAACGGATTTTACGTCTTTGAATTCTGCGCCCAAAATTAATTGTAACCAACCTTAAAGCCAATGTAGGTGTGAACTGAGATTCGATTAAATTGCCTTTTCATGTCATAATATCAAAATTTAACAAACCATGATATTTGTAAGTTTCTTCCTCGGAAATAATATTGCATGTTTACACAACAGCTCACTTCAATTAAGCTTTTATTAATAAACAAGTACAAACAAAAATACTTTTCACCCGAATACAATAATTCGGCTAAGTTAACACTATTTCGTTACAATATAAAGCCGTTGTATGAGTGAGAGTGAGAGTAATAGAAAGTGGGTGACAAGCTAACAACTAGTTGAAAAATGGTTTAGACAATTATTAATTTTAGGTATGTAATAATGTAATAAAATGGAAAATAATTATTGAGGATGGCTAAGAGAATGATTTATATTTACTAGAATCTAACAATTAAAACATTGTGGTCATGGTGACTAGAAATATTATTTATTACGCCTTTTAATCATAGACAGTTATACCGAAAAACTTAATAATATAAGTAGCGCACATAAAACCTGACTTATTGATGTTCTCCACACAAATATGCTTTACGTAAAGGCAACCACAACAATATGGAAATTGCTCGTTTTCAGAATATCAAGTTGCTGTTTTTTTAAATCATCAGAAACTGGAAATTACGTGTTGGCTGAACATAAATTTTTCTTAAGTGGTTTTACAAACTTCTATCACAATGTCTCCGAAAGCCGGTTTTGAAATTTTGAGTGTGAATGTGACGGAAAAATAGACGAGTAAAGAAGGTATAAAGAATCATGGTTACAAGTATGAATTGGATATTAAAAAGGACCGTATATAAAAATGTAAGTATAAGTGTTCCAATAAAAATATTAATTAATAAATATAAAATTTTTTATATCTAAATACTTACAGTGGAAAAAAATTATGAAGTATGAGGGTTACCTTTAAAATGTCTTAACAGAAATACGATAACCTAAATCTAGAGATGAATAAAGCAGGAATTATCTTTTCTGAAAGAGGAATTAAGGAGAATTTCACTGAATTTGAAGACATATTCACGCAGTACTAATCAGTACACAGTTATCAAAGATTCCTGATGTCATCAGTAGTTTCAGAAAGCTCTCCAGCGGATAATGGACGATACAGCAGAAAGCGGAACCCATGAGCCAACGTATAGTGACGTCAGTTACATCTTTTAGAGCCAGCAACGCTACCACGCCGTGTATCAAGAGGCTGTGAAACGTAAACAGAAAATACTCAGCATTCTCTGTCTTCTCAATAAGCAAGACCATGCAGCAAAAATAAGACAATATGGGCACCTGGAAATTTTACAGAATTCTATTAACAAATGCTTGAGATAAAAGTTATTATAATTGCAGCTTTCCATGCAAATAATAATGAATTTGAAGATGAATACACCTAATTAAATGAAATTCTTTGGTTTCTTAGTGGAGAGATTTGTGCGGCTCTTAACCGCGTGGTCTTGATAGTTGATGAGGGTGAAACGAGGTGAGTATGCAGCAGTGCTGGAATGCAAGAACGTGGAAAACTGAAGATCCCCGAGAAAACCCGCCGACCAGTGCCATCGGCTGGTTTGGCCTCTGATTTCAAGCATTTGCATTCTGTGCAAATATTACAATTTAAACAAAGTGTTATCTCCAATAGCTAATGAAGTTAATTCATATGGTAGTTCCACTTTTGTTTCGCCTTCTGCATTATATAACAAGCCGGGGTATGGGAGGAAAGCCTGTGACGAAATTTCCATCAATTCTGAATTCGCAGATCCGTTGTAGCAAACGGTTAGTTACGGATTGTCATGCGATTGATCTTCTGCTTGCGTATGGGGTATACGATCCCATGCGTTCTATGTATCGTTCTGTTTTACACTTTGTATAAAATATTTCATTTTGTATGTTTACATTCGGGTATTACCTATTAATTATTTTGAGTAACTTTACATGTTTGACATGCATTCACTATTAACAGGTATAGTGGGATATTACTTTTCCGTTTACATCAATATTTTCTCCACGCCTATTTTTTTCTTCGTACTGGCAATGTTGTAGCTGCACTCATCCATTCTTATAGATATAATCAAAAATTGCTTCTTGCATTCTTCCCTACTAGTAAAATATAGTTGTTAACGGATTTCAAACATAAATCATACGCACGCAAAAAATATTTAATGAGTCTTTTTAGGTTGACGAAGGTTTCGGTGAGGCGTAAATTGATTCAACAAGATTTCAATTCATGTAGGCCGTTTCAGATTTCCTCATCTGACGTGTGGAAAATGAAGTGTCAAGGGCCCTTGGAAACAAACCATCATCCGTCACATCCATTTTGAGTGCGGTCAGCTTAACATCTCATCATTTTTGTATTTGTTTTGGTAATGGTTGCTGAAGCGAGAGAAGGATGGCCGACGTGATATTTGGGGGGTACAACCGTCGCCGCTAAGACGGCCTTGAATTCCTTGCTGTCCCATTACTATAAATCACCACAAATATTCAAAGCACAGAAAGGAAAGTCATTTCTTTTGATTGTTTTGTAAATGTGGAATAGAGTAATGTGGGCGATTGCTGATCTGAACCCAGTCCGCGATAAGAAAACGCCAAAATTATAGTGGCAGGAAGTTTTTTGATCTTTGAAAGAGCGGAAAGTATTTCTCACGCCTAGATATTAACTTCTAAAACAGAGTCGTTGACTATCACAATATCTACTATTTTATCTGGTCAATCCAGAGTCAACTCAGGTAGTAATATTAAATCAGTTATAAAAAGAGTTGTATTTTTTCAATATTAATTTGTTTTCCAAGTTTATTATGGGCACTTAAATTTTTAACCAGCCTCTGTTTTCCGAAATTAATTACAATGTTAAAATATAAAATATGTACACATTAATACCAATCGTTGTTTAAAAAAAAAATTAGTTGATGTTTTAAAAATAATATGTTGTTTACTTTTGTTAAACAATTAAGTGTGTCTGAGGTAACACTGGGTTTTTAAGACTGAGGTGAAAAATTAGTTAAAAAGGTTTTCCGTGCAAGAAAACATTTGAAGGGTACATAAAAAAAATATTAGTCATATAAATGGCATATAACTTCAGGATCACATAGGCTAGTACAGTATTAAATACTGATTCTTACCGTTCATTGTTTCAGCCTCCTCGCTACATGAAAATAACGCTTCAGTATTCACACGAAGAAGACAGAGAGAAATAATGCCCGCGAGGAGGATAACATTTAATTTTCTGGCAGTAAAAAACATTTACGAAACCCAAACACATGCTTCCTCACCTTTTACGCTTTCCTGATCATTTGGCTATGTACCTGCTTCTGAAAAAAGGTCATTCCTGCCATCATTCTGGATTTAATGTTTTTTAAACAACTCTTTTATTTCTCGTTTATCCTCTTCCACTTTGCTTTCAGCAAACAGTGGCAGAAAATAGACAGTATAGCCCACGTAAATTGAAAATTCACCCAACAAGAAAAATGTTGTGTTTACGCTACTCTTCGTACTCTAGATCGGTGGCGTGCTTGCAGATGTTTTTTAATACTCATTGCTGACGTATGTCAGCTGAACTGGGCATTTCATGTAAAATTTTACAGAATAATTGGAAATTTAACCTTTCGATTAGAACCGTGGCGCATGTAATAGTTTTAAGGAACCATTCCATTGAAAGCCTCCTAATACTCTACGAAGTTCTGATTTGGGTAACGCCACTGCTATAATTAAACATAAGTGATATTGAAAACATGAATAATATTAGCATTCACAGGTTTTACTTCGATGGGTTATATTTTCATGTGAAGTGTAGTTTTGTTGTTCGTTCTTTATATATGTATGTATATTATACATATATTTATCATATATATGATTATTACATATGGTAAGTACAAATCTTAAGATATGATTCGTATGGTACATGGGGTGGAAAACATAACACAACCTATGTATGAACTAACGTGATTAGAAACAAGTCATTAAAAACTGAGAATTAAGTTGACATATTTGCAGAACGTCAGAAAACATGTCAGATAAAACAAAAAAACTTGTGAATAGTGTAAGGCGGATTTCATATATAACATCTGTGAACATTTCGTGCGTGAAAACATAGCCCGTAATTAGGAAATGTGGGGTAGCTATGTTATAACAATACAAAAGTTTCTTACCCGAGGGCTTTTGTCGATTCCTTCCTCAAAGTGTATATAAAAATAATTGTTAGCAAACATTTTTTTTTATCAAATAAAGGTTTTCTGTGATTATAACATAAAAAAGTAATTAAACAAAAAAGCCATTTATGTAATATATGACATATAAATGTATAAAGGTACAAGTATTATTGGTAGGGTAAATGTGGGAGAGATGCCCCACCTAAGGAAGAAACTCGGTACAAAATCACACATTATCTTAAAAGGACTGTTATTTTTTTTTATACATTTAACATAACTTAAAGATTAAAAGAAAAAAAATTCAGTATCATGTTAAATTTGTTAAAATAAATAATAATATAAATGTAAACATACATATTTCGGAAATCTATACCCTGCTATGGGTGAAATACCCTATCCTATATGTCGGAGAGAAGCCCTACAAGGAAATATTTACGAAAAATATACTAAATAATAATAAAACAGTGTTGTTGAGTCCACTTCCTCATTTAAGTGGTTAGCCATAAGTCCAGATAAAGAGTTTTAAATGTTTATATTTTACTGCAGCTTCATTTTTTGGTGATTTACTCCCCAGCTGCAAATGTTACACTGGGAGCCATACATAATGCAAGTTTCTTTCAAAAATTTTTTACATGAAACACTCTGAATACAAACCACTTTCTACTTTGTTAAGTAATAGTTTTCCCAGCACTCAAAACCAATTTATTTTCCTTCTTCATCTAAGTCACTCACTTTTAATGCAAAACTTCATTTCCTTCTTCTAGTTATGCAGCTTTTCTTTTCTTTGACGAATTCCGTGTCTTGATTTTTGCAGATTTATTTTTTTTTTTTCAATTTTTTTTCTTTCCTTGCTTGAAATAAGATATCTCCCGAAATTTCTCTAAATGCTGCGTTGTACCAAGGGTGCTAGTTCCTAGAATATTCTTGCGTATACATCCAAGTCATCGGCTACTCTAGCAGGTGGGGGTGGGGGAGGTGACGGGACTGCGAGCGGGTCTGCCTTGGGAGAGGGTCGAGGTGAGTCTTCCCCCTCCCCCCAAGCCAGAGCCTGATCACGCATAGAGATCGTCTCTAGTTCGAGTATCAGCGCGTATCACTGTCCCCTACTTAAGTATGTAGTCTGTTCACCTCGAAAAGACTCTGCAACCTCTAAACCGTCGTACAGAGATCGCCGACAACACTATAATCTGCAGCCACTGCTTGACGGTCGGCAGTCTGTTGGTGGCAGTCTTTTGCTGAGTGCGGTAAATCGGGGGAAGTCGAGTGCGGCGAGGGACACTGGCGGAGAGGAAGGACGGACGACGGGAGATTGCGAGGCGACGGCGGACGAGGTGTTAGTGGTGTGAACGGACGAGATGGCGGCGCCCGGAGAACTCTAGAACATTGCTGACTGGTGAGATATGGACTAATCTGAGGGGGGATGTATCAACATGTGATACGGACTTTACTGTAAATATTGTAACTATCAAATATGGACATATAACTTTTAAAGTAATTGATTACGTTTTTAATACATTGTATATTATGACTGATTTTAATTATCTTTTTTTATTGTAAATTGTCATGATTGAGTTTATTAATTGTAAATAGCATGAATTATCATTTTATTGTGAGATGTTGGGTCAAGAGAATTTTTTTTGCAGTTCTTGTAAATAAAATTTGGAAATTTTAATAAACTCTTTTAATTAATACTTTCATTTCTTAAAGAATCTGGTTTATTAGCCTACTAATTTTGAGAGAAATTAAAAAAATATTGACCAATTAAAATAACTTGCTGTAAGAGAAATTCAAATCCACAGCACTTGTGGTAACAGTCCACACTCGTAATCACTACTCCAACTTGTCTTGAGATCACGTGAGTTATTTTAAAATATAAATCGTACTATGTGCAGCTCTTAACAATTTCACCAACTTGCTTTGTGTTCGCAAGTGTTATTTTATAAGGCTTTAGCAGAAATATTACTATATGCATTTAATAGCTTGATTTGAAACAGGTTTAATAATTATTGTGTCGTGACATAAATGTGCATGTGTTCAACAGATGATTATCCACTCGTTCAAATTTAAACACAATACTGAAATAATTACCCAGCCTAGGCGTATCGTAAAAAAGCTTTCATTAAATAACGCTTATAATTTTAACAAGCTTCCGTAATTTTAGGTTACTCGTTAGTAACACAGTTGTCATGAGAATCTTCTATTTTTGTAAATCACAGAAATGTTAAGCGTATATATTTCGGGGCGTCTCCCCCATGGTATACTGGGACATCTGTTCCTTTGTGTGGGAGAAACGCCCCGTGGGAATTTAAAACACGTGTCTAGAGTAATATGGCTGCGACAGAGGTTACGTCCACTTCAAGGAACGTAGTTTCACCTCACGTTCACAAAACGCAGGGTTTACATTTCTGCCGTACGAGACATACGTCCAACATACAAACAATATTATAAAGCACTTCACGTAATTTTTTAACTGGCCTTTTAGGAGAGAAATTAACTAACAAACAAAGAACTTGTAAGAAACTTCGCGCAGCTCGTTTAGCTCCGAATGGTATTAACACACGCTGCTATTCGACTGCGCGCCTGGTGGCAACTCTGTGAACTAGAAAGGCTGGGGCATCTCTCCCACTGACGCATCTCTCCCACAATTACCCTACGACAATTTGTTTCTGAAATACGTCTCAATTTTTGACATCAAATTAAATTCATTAATATATATATGATAAGTTGCAACGAATGAACGTCACAAATAGTTATAATATGACAATAGCTAATATGTGATTTATTTAAAATAATGTATATTAAAATTATAATTGCTGCATTTACTGTCCTCTTAACTCCAAAAATAGTTTCTATACCTCAACATTTTCCTCAACACTTTTGCGTTGATTTTGTTATCTTTTCCGTATTCTATGGTGTTTACATCTCGACAAAATACTAGAATTCTAGAGATAAATTCATTCTCCCGTCATTTTTTAAAATTGTTTGCGAATAGCTCAAGGCATTTGTTTAAATATTTTACACCTTCATCCCGTTAAAGCGATTTTAACCAGCAAAATGTGTTGTTTTAATATTTTAACTCGATAAGCCAAGAAAATCAAGTTAAGTTTCGTGGTGAAACGAAAATTACAGATAATCGTAATAAATAAGTACTTAAACAAAATTAAACTTCATAATATGTGATGGTGAAACTGGCTCTAATGCATTACTGAACAGCAGTTGCCAAATCATGACAACATCTACGTGGGCAGCATTTCGTGCATAAATACGCGAGATATCCGGTATCAGTGTCCGGTGTGTATGTGTATTTAATTTATAATGATATGTTTTATTCGTATTTAATTACATATTCAGTGAAACCCCTATTTTACACTTTTCAAAGGACCAGGAAAATATGTTGCAAAACGCAAGAAAGTGTAAAAAGAGGGATATTTTGCTGTAAAAACAAGACATTCGGACCAAAAAAGTATGTTTATATTGCAGGGAACTATAAAATTAGGGGGTTTAAAACACTTCTTTCACTGTATATAACATCTCCAATAATGGTGCGTGCAAAACGAGCTTAAAATTGCCACATAAGGAGAACTGAGATAAATAATTATAATCATATGCGGATAATTGTTGCTTTAAACACCTAAAAAACTTCCACTTCAGTTAGTTTGATGATTTAAAAGTTATGACGAGATTACATGCTCTCGTACCAGTCAATATATTTCTAAATAAAATTTTTAAAAAAATTATGACAAATTTTGCAGAGAAAAATAGCGTGTGTTTTTACACTAAATTGGCGTTCACGCCATATTTTACTAACATGTATTACACATAGTTTAGAACAGGATAGATATACATATGCATGTTGTTGTATTCATAAATGCACACACTTTAGTGCATTGCCATGATCTGCAGATATCGCGCAATATCGTTGTCCAAATTCTGATAACTTCCCCTTATCTCAAGATACAGCCAGCCTTTTTAAAGCAATGTGACTTTATTTGAAATCACTATGTATACTTGTGATACTCTACCATAAGTCATATTCTTCATATAACATTAAAACTATTCAGTAGCGATATTTTAAAAAGCATTATAAATAATTTTATAATGTAGCGATTTTTATCTTCCTGTTATAAACTGGTACTCTTGTATCCAAAAAAAAAAAAAAGTGAAATTTTTAATTCCCATTTGTCATTGTGAATCATCTAATGGAAATTCAAGGATATCTAAATTTTCTTATATAAGTGTAGCGGATAACGAAACCTGTTAAGTTTTTCCCGTCTTGAACACGTAATATACATTTAAATTCCCATTTGGAAACTGTTAATTTGTCATTCAGTATTAATTCCAGATGTTTGAAACTGGGTAATTTCTAAATGTGACTGTAAATCCCCCTTCCAAAACATTCCCCTCCATCCCTTCTCCCACCACTTTCTCTTTCATTTTGACTCTCTCTCTCTCTCTCTCTCTCTCTCCCTCTCGTCGTGCCTATTCATTCTGTTAATCGTTATTGCATCCGCCTCCCCCCCCCCTACGTTAAGGACGGTTAAGAGGGGGAACTGAATTGGAGGCGTTCCTTCCAGCCAGTTGGGTGAAGCTATTTAATACCGTTTATGCCGTTCGCGACTCCCGTGCCCTGTAACTTGCACCGAAACACCGATAATTTGATCTCCCGCGACCGCACGCATGCACGCGTAGTTTCCCCTGCCGGCCATCATCCCTAATAATCGTAAAATCGAGCGTGAAATTGGGGTGTTCGTGAAAGTGCCGCCCTGTTTAACCGCTCGTGTAGTCCTTTCGACGTCGTGTCCTGCCCTTAATGACCTGCGATCGTCCGAGGCGCGTTTCAACACCTCCGCCCTCGTCCCCAAACCACAACTTCTTTCAAAACCGCCCGCCCATTCCGAAGGCGTAAATGAATCTTCCCGCGTTATTAAATTAAAACTGCTTCGAAGGAAAAAAAAAAGAGAACAGAGAACAGGGGTGAGCGTGGAGACTTTAAATTGTAGGGGCGCTACGGTGAAGTGAGAAGACAAGCTTTTTTTTACACTGACGTTAAATTTTCAATAGCGTTGACGTCACGCCGTTGGTTCCTGCTCTCAGCTCACGAGATTGCGCTTGCCCCATTATAATGCCGAACGCATAGTTACGACCCTGAAATTTATCTCGTGTTAGATATCGGAGATACATCCCGAGTACCCGGCAGTCACTTAGAAATTCAAATGGGGCCTTAATGGGAAGTTTTCCATAAATATGCCACAGCTCGGGCGAAGAATAACAGGCAGCGCAAGTGGCAGAAATTAGTTACAGAGATTATTTGTGTGTCACCTGACACGCGCTCAAAATATAAATTCACGTTAATCCTTCATAGGGTGCATGCGTAACTTCATATATGAGAAAATAACGGCATGTTTCGAAATGTAAGTATTATTAAAACAATGACGCAACTCATCAGGTGGCACAGGTGAGTAAAATAAGAGATGCTATTTACATTTTTAAGTACTTTATGCTATAACTTTTTTAGGCTAGTAACGCATGTAACTAGAGACGTTTGTATTGTTGGTGCAATAGCTTCGTGATGTGTCTAAGTTGTCGGTGATACAACTTTCATGTTTTACGGCGAAAACAGTATTAATTGTAGACTGTAATAAGTGAAGATATTGCGGCGGCTCTTAACGTCGTGGTCTCGAGAGCCGATGAGGTGAGTATGGAGCAGCGCCGCAATGCCATGGCGGAGGAAGCGGGAGATCCCCGAGAAAACCCGCCGACCAGTGGCATCGTCAGGTACGATTCCAGTAGAGTCGTGTCAGGGAGTAACTTATTTGTTGTAACTAGAGTACGGTTCTGTAATCTGGTTTCATGATGACAGAAAACCACACTTCTTCACCAGTACCAGAATACCCAGTTAGCTTATTACTGTTCTGTTTTTTGCGGGATCAATTCGAATATTGCTTAAGTGGTTCTGTTTAAAGGAACTATCTGTTGTGTAGGAAAAACAGATTGCTCTGCTGTTAGTTGCCCACACAATCATATACAAGACCACAACTGAGACTTCTAGCTATTATTATCTATGCTTTAACGATATTTATAAGGAACCAACAATCAATCTGATATGATGTTATGATGGGTTATAGGTACAAAAGTTTCGTTCCTACACTGTAAACAATTAATGTTAAATTCTCTTTCATGTAAGGGAAGCAAATTACCCCTAAATATTAGGTAAAATTACCTCTTAAATGTAGAGTAAGTTTACATAACAAGTAAAGTATTAATCCCTAATCATGCGGAAATGTACCTGACAAAGTGAGGGAAGATCCCAAACAAAGAAAGTAATGTTAGTAATAAAGTATGAAATTCTTTTATTTAAAAACATTTGGGAGTATCGGAACTATCACTGTAAAAATATTGGCCAAAGTACCTGAAAATTATAAGGTAATATTCGCCAACTTGTTTGGGAAACATATTTTTCTTTTTCATGTAAGATAGGATTTTCTCACTCTGGGGTACAAATCACTTACATGGCTGTGGAAAATCTCATAAATGGATGGAGAAATTACCTAATGACGTGTGGATTTCCTCAGCATTGTCTCAACAGCTTGATGGGAGGACGGGAGGAAGAAACAAAACGAGGCCCTGCTGGAAAGCTTATAGGACATTTTTTTTCGTTGGGGAAGGCATAATACAAAGCAATAAATGTTAATTTTAATGTGGAAATCTGTAAGATTAATTTATCAAATAGTTACACATGGAAAGTTTCTTTAAAAAAAGAAAATAAGAATACTTCTAAGAGACTCTGGAAAAAGGAATTAGCTTTGGTTCCTTTGTTAAATTCTCCAATATACAACTTTATTATTACCCGCATAATTTTTAAGTCAAGGGAAATATTAAAAGACTTGGAAAGGTTCTGATTTCAAAGCACTAATCAAGCCACTAAAGAAATTCTACACGAACTTTGCTTTGTAAGCACAAAAGTAACTCAGCAATCTGTTACACATTTTATAACCTGTTCCAAGCACAACTAGATTATCAGGTTTCTCGTAGAATGGCGGGAATGTTAAAACTAATAATAAGAAATAATTTAGGAAAAACGGGTATGGTTATTTAAAAAAAATTTGAGGTAACTTAAATTGATACTTTTATATTTTTTGTGGTGATTAACTTAAGTACGCTAATAATCACCAGCATAGTTATGTCGTGGCCGTGCTGTAATGGAAAGCGCACCGATCTCCACAGATAGAAGGCCGTGGTTCGTGCCCGTACACTGGCAAGTGTCGAGGATTTTAGGATTGTGGTTTCGGTTACTATTCGTTTCAGGATATAGGTAATAATGAAATCGATGTAAATAATCTCTGTAGGCTATGCAAATAAGTTGAAAAAAATTTAAATGACGTAAAAGTTATGGGGAAATGCCATTAAAAATTCAAACATAGAATGTGGGTAACTGTTACTTCATGATGAGATACTGTTGGTTATTTTTCTGGTACACTGCGGCATAACCATTACATATTTGGACCCCCAACCACCACTTTCTTAGTCACATGGCGTCAATTGAAGGAAATATGTTTTTTATTATCTTACAAACCAGTTTTTATAAACTGCTAAAATTATCATCTTTTACCTTTTTTCCACACATGCCGCCGAAATATGGACTAATTTAATTTATTTGTGTGATCTAGGGGTGTAAATCTGGAGACAAAATTTTTCATCTTTTGTTATAGCATGTAAAACTATTTTTCTTTATATGATACATATGTATTTGCGGCCATTCCTACTGCCCCAACAAACTATATGGCTAATCTCGCAGTTACTATAATAAAGCAGGCGATTATCGAATTACATGTTCCTGAGTCCAGTTAACTGGCTTTTTTAGTATTTCGGGCTTCTTGACTTACTGTGACGAATAATGTCGCAGAGTTAGATATTCAGCATTTTTCTCATTTGGCAGTGCCATTGAATAAAACGTTTCAAAATATGATATATAATATAAAAATTGTTTTTCAGAGATTTGGTGATGCTATGTCCTCTCGAAATACTGCATTTGTCTGACATTCTCTTAAATGTCTGAAAGGTAAATAAATATAGTACACTCAGTATAAGACCCACAAAGCAACAGACACAAACCGAGATAACTTTGATGAAGTAGTCAAAAAATTACCCTACTTTAATGAGTGTTCTTGACGTACGCGAGTATTTATAATTCACATTGGAATCAGTGTGAATTTCACTGTTGTCATATTTCACTGTCTAACAAATTCAACAGTCAATTTAGTAAATTTAAAATGACAAAGTAGTGAAAAAATCCAGTTTTATTTATATATTTCACTTATTCATTAACTACTTCATACACTATTTTTCAGTTATTTTTAATTTGACTAAGGCATCAGTTAAACAGGGTAAATTAAATAACGGCATATGATTTAATATAAAAGTATTTAATATTCTTCTCAATATGTGGGTACGTCTTTCATAATACCATTTGACGAGGTAACATGAAATGTAAATATCTCATTTCGTTTTTACGTCTTCAATTTTGTTTAACGTAATCGTCGTAGCGATCGGTTTGGATGTTTAAATGGTATTATATGTGGTGAAGTGAGTGCATTCATACGTACTAGTTGTATTAAAAATCATAATGTTGACGCGTGGCACATATAGTAAGTAGAGAACATCGCTGTCACAATTCCCCTCCCCTGCTACATTATTCTCACCACGAGCACCTACAAGTTGACACGCGTCGCAGGACATGTGTACAGCCAGGACAGGTCAACCAAGAGGACGGATACTCAGTTACACATGTCGCTACAGCGCCGGACCTCTCCCCCCACCCTGTAGCAAGTCCTGTGAAATTTGTACATGCCGAAGAATGACGATATATGCTTTCGATTTCCACCACTAGAGACGTTAATACATGCACTGAAGTGTGATAGGCACCGAGAAAACGGCTGACAAGCTTGTAAGTGGTGCCATGAGCACTACTCCCCCCCCCCTTTGTCAAACCATGGGGCAACTGGGACACGCGCCGCGGAAGGAGAGCTGACAGGGTAAGTTTTAGGGTGCAGGTCACCCCTTCTTCCACCAACACGAACCATGGTGCGTCTATGAAGTATCATTTGTACTGCACCCTGCTCCCTCCCTCAACAAGGGAAACATGTGTAGGAACTTAGGGAGGGAGTATAGAGAGTATATAAGCGAAATAACGAGAGAAGAGAGGTACTTTTTTTTTTCACCGCGCCGAAAGAATCAGTTACATCAACCAGTCAGATAGAATCGTGAGCCGAGAGAGGATGTGAGTGCAGCCATTACCAAGGCCAGGGAGATTGGACTCCTGGCTGTGTCAGTTCGCAGAGACAGTCAGAGCGATGAGCGGCAGGTGTCACAGCATTTGGTACCGCCACACCGGGATGTGCAGGTAATCAGGAGAATCACAACATTAAGGAGTCAGCCATATCTCTGTGCAGAGAGAGTATTTCGGTCAGCCGACGCCGAGGTTCGGACCCGGCAGAATCAGTTAAACCATTACCAGAGTTACATCGGACAAGTAGCAAGAAACTATGCTGGGATGCGAGTCAGTCAAGTCAGTCAGTCACCAGTCACCATTCAGTCAGTTACAATTACTCATCGATAAGGCAGAGTCATGTGGTGAGCTCCAACAAGGAGCACCATTTCTAGCAAGTAATATTAGTCCAGTGCAACCCCGCGCCAAGAGCCGGGGTGTGGGGCCAGCCAAGGGTCACCTCGCTGGGACATGGTAGGGAGGTAACGAGTCAGTACAACCCTACATCGCGAACATGAGCAAGTGGTGAGCTTCAATGATAAGCACTATGTCGAGAGGAAGCCAGCTGAGTGCAAAAAGCCTACCACAGCCACAGGGGCCACCTAATTCACCAGATCTCAACTACTGCCCGAAAAACTACCCTGCAACAAGTACAGTTAAGTAACAATGTCGTCACTCAGGGACATGTCCTGTCACCTAATGCCCCCACAGCGTTGGAAACGTAGCCAGAACACTGTAATCAGCCCTTCAGGCCAAGAACTCGCAGGGCATTAACATATGAGTAAATTCTCTGTACAAGGTGCCGGGAAGGTATGTATAATCTCCCAGAAAATTTCCGGGAATGTCAGAATCCATGAATAAATTCCCCGTCAAATTAACTTGTTTAAAACCCAAAACATGATGAAGTAATTGTTTGATATACCATCAACCTTCAAGGCATCTTATAGTCTGTGTCATCAAACATTAACTGAGGACGCTACTACCCCCTCTATACACCACAGGTGGGGAGTAGTGTCAATGTTACAAAATGAACTAAAAACGAGATTAAAATGCATAAGGTTTAAAGTGAAATTTTTCAACTTAATTTTTGTTAATACATATTTTCTCCTGTAAGCATTAAGGGTGGTCTTTGTAGCTCAGTTGGTAACATGGTGATCTGACAGCTGGGAAACCGTTGGTAGAACTGAATGAGAATTGCAGTTTATTTTTAATTTCTTACATTTACGTAAAATTTACACACACAGTAACTATGGGAAATATTTCTCATTGTGATTTGATTAAATTCAATAAACTTAATATAATATTTAATGCGTCGCATGAAGTAGGCTGTCATTTATTCAATAAGTAAAATTTTATCACGGAAATAACGAGGGGGTTTTCCATCGATTCTAAGTGGAGCCATTTTCACTGATTAATCTAGTTAAAATTTAATGCGAATAAGATATGTTTTCCACTGATTCGAATTTAGAGTGTAGAATCACTGAACATTTTATTAATACTGCTAACTGCTGGAAATTAAGTCCCATAACATTATTATTTTAAATAAAAACACACAAAAAATAAAGTTCCATTTTTATAATATTTGGTATCGTTAATGTTATAATTTCGTTTATATCCACAGAAAACGTTATAATTTTCTACAATCATGACACATCATACCACTTCTTGTAGCATTCACGCATAGCCGTATATCTTTCTTTTAAGTTTTACTTGGTTTTACTTGATGCTTTATAGTTAAACACTTAACCATTATGGTTATTAAACATGTGGATTTTTTGACGAGTGGGTTCCAAAACTGGCCTACTCAAACGAACATATACACTGAAGAAGGAAAAAAAAAAGTACACCTACCTAATATCGTGTAGGACCCCCACGAGCACGCAGAAGTACCGCAAGACGACGTGGCATGGACTCGACTAATGTCTCCTGGTATGCAGCAGGCAATTCACACCATAATCCTGCAGTGGATTTCACAAATCCACAGGAGTGCGTGGCGGTGGAGATCTCTTCTGAACAGCACTTTGCAAGGTATCCCAGATAAATTTCAATAATGTTCATGCTTGGTGATTTAGGTGGCCAATGGAAGTGTCTTAACTGGTAGACATCCTTATATCGTTAAGGGCCCCCGCGAGCACGCAGACGTGCTGCAAGACGACGTGGCATTGAGTCGAATAATGTCTGAAGGAATGCATGAGGCATTTCGCAACATGAATCCTGCAGGGCAGTCCACAAATCCATAGGAGTGCGAGGCGGTGGAGATCTCATCTGAACAGCATGTTGCAATGCATCCCAGAAATGCTCAATAATGTTCATGCCGGGTGATTTAGGTGGCCAATGGAAGTGTCTAAAGCCAGAAGAGTGTTCCTGTGGCCACTCGGTAGAAACTCTCGACGTGTTGGGTGTTGCATTGTCCTGCTGAAATTGTCCACGTCCATCGGAAAGCACAATGGACATGAATGGGTGCAGGTGATCGGACAGGATACTTACGTATCTGTCACCTGTCAGAATCGTATCTAGACGTATCAGAGGTCCCATTTCACGCGAACTGCACACGTCCCATACCATGACAAAGCCTCCATCAATTTGAACAGATCCCTGTTGACATGTAGGGTCCATGGATTCATGAGGATGTCTCCATACACATAAACGTCCATCCACCCGATACAATTGGAAATGAGACTCGTTAGACCAGGAAAGTGTTTCCAGTTGACGCATTCTGCGTCCCTATATTTTATTCGTCAGAACACACGCTCTGGCGAAGCTCGCCGGCGGACGACCGCAATAAGGATTAAGGGTTTTGTGGACATGCCCGCAGAGTGACGCCAGGAGCCTAAAGCTGCAAAGGCGTTCTACCAAAGGTTTCTGCATGTGCAACTGTTCCTGCACGTGCAGACGACATACAGAGACAACGGAAGGCACCAGGGCGCGGACACAGCTGCATTTTGCAGCTGCCCAAGGGACACCTAGATCCCACCACCAGCTGCGTCTATACCGGGCTTGTACCGAAATAAACCATGAGAGCTTTTAGCAGACGTGCGTGCAGAACGGGACAATAAACTTCCAGGCCAGAACCAAGGGACGACGCCAGGCCGGCTGCGGACCACACGAGCAGCGGCCACGTGTTTTATGACCCAGGGGGACGACAAGCACCCCGGACAACGTGCAGAGACGGGGGAAGTTGAATATGGTGATGGACGCTACAAAGCCATGTGAAGGGGGGGAGCAGCGAGGCAGTCAGTTGAGAGACGTCGAACCAGAAAGTCGGGGGACCTGAAGCGAGGTGTCCGGGTCGGAGGCGGACGAAGCCAGTGCGATGAACGAGTCAGTCAGTCAGTCAGTAGCGGATCGAGCAGTCAGTCAGTCAGTCGGAGTCTGTCGAGGATTGAGAATGCATCACGACGTCGACCTCAGTTGGAGGGCGTCAAATGGGACGTGCGGTGGGAAGAATCCGAGAAAAGCAAGTCCGACTTCGTCAAACGAATAGTGCTGAGTGCACCCAGGAGGAGGGGTTCCGAGAGCAGGTGTCGGGACGCCCGACCGCCAGCCGAGGAAGACAGCGCAGCAGTGTCAGATAAGTAGTTCTACACCAAGTGTAAATAATCTCCCCTCCCCCCTCACGACGCCAATCGTGGCATCAAACCATACGTACCCTACATAGAAAAAGGGGAGGGGAGTGTGTCTCGTGAGTTCATGTACCAGTTAACCTGTTCAAGCAACAATAAAATTCGATTACGTGAACTGACAAATACAGTGTAATTTATTAGTAAATTGGACCTAGTGACAACAGTGTCGACGTATTCCTACGCTTTATCACTGAGGGCTAGCATCAAGTGATGGCGCCTCACTCCACAGAGCAGAATCAATACCTACTTCCAAACTTCAGCTTTTGGCAGGTATCACAGTCATCAACAGTCCAATGGTGGTGTTGGCGGGCCGAGGCGAGGCGTAAAGCTTTGTGTCGTGCAGTCAACAACGGTGCACGATTGGGTCCTTCAGCTCCGAAAGCCCATATCAATGATGGCCCGTTGAATAGTTAGCACGCTGGCACTTGTTGATGCCCCAGCATTGAAATCTGCGCCAATTT
The DNA here is from genome assembly GCA_002778355.1 of Clitarchus hookeri. Classification (NCBI taxonomy): domain Eukaryota; kingdom Metazoa; phylum Arthropoda; class Insecta; order Phasmatodea; family Phasmatidae; genus Clitarchus; species Clitarchus hookeri. The sequence continues at coordinate 302,679 of NQII01002139.1, forward strand.
GAGAAAGGGTTGCACGTCTGTCACGTTTAATGATTCTCGTCAGTCGCCTATTTTCCCGTTCGTTCACGATCTTTTTCCAGCCGCAGCGATGTCGAAGATTTCATGTTTTACCGGATTCCCGATATTCGCGGCACACTCGTGAAATGGTTGTACGCGAAAATCCAAATTTTATTGCTACCAGGAGGTGCTATGTCCCATCTCTCGTGCGCCGACTTTAACACCACGTTCAAACTCACTTAAATCTTGATAACCTGCCATTGTAGCTGTAGTAACCGATCTAGCAACTTTTCCAGACGCTTGTTGTCTTATATAGGTGCTGCCGACCATATCGCGTTACTCAGATTGGTTCTATACGTCTGTTATTTGCATACACACGCCTATACCGTTTTTTTTTTGCTCTCCAGTGTATATGTATTCAGGCTATATCGTGAACATTTCTTTGTATAATATCGTTCAAAATTATTGTATTTGAAAACATCACAAAACTAATTTATATAATAATATTAGTTAAACTTTAAACTGGTCTTAGTATCAACATGAGTTAATTAATTAGTCTTAAAAGATACTAACATAAATGTCTTAATACAAAATAGGTCTCATGAATTGAGTTTCAAATAAGTTTACAACAACGTTCCGTGTAATTTTCGAAACTTGCCCCTCGCTGGTACAAAAACGCCCTAAACTTTACTGAACGGCGAATCCGTAGGGGTATCGGCTATCTTGTTGAGAGTTTGAAGAAGAAGGGCTCACAGATGACCTCTTAATTATTATAAGGAATATGAAGTTTTGATCTCCCAGAATTTATGAAACTGTATTGACCACTTCAATGAACTAATCGTTATGCCTGACGACATTATTGACGATTTGTATACCATGGTTGTTAAGAATTGGCTCCGGCCACAGATATTTGTGTTCGAAATCTGGTTGAGACATATGTGAGTTTAGATGTGCACTAAGTAAGGGGGCCGAAGTGGTTAGACTACTCGTTTCTCACTAAGGCAAACCGGTTTCGATTTCCGGCGGGGTTACTCCCTGATTATCGCATGTTTGCCGGGCGATGACGCTAGTCGTTGGGTTTTCTCGGGGAACTCCCATTTTCTCCGCCCTAACATTCCGACGCTGCTCAATACTCACCTCACTTCACCCTCATCGGCTATCAAGACCCCACTGTTAAGAACCGCCCAAATCTCTTCACTAAGTCACTCACTAACTAAGTGAGATTTAGTTTATCTCGTCCTTTCCACCACCATAATTAACTTTCCTGCATAAAAACAAGAACCTTTACTAGGAAAATTTATTTACAATAAAGTCATTAAAAATTATTTTCCTTTCGGTTACCAACCTTAATACTACACTGTCCCACTAATATAAAATTATTTAATTCTTACAAATATTAGTTTACCTATTAGTTAACTCAGCGGTTAGTCAGTATGGTCCATTCACAGTTACTTAAACCTTTTCTGAAGCCCTGCTAAATTTCTACTTCCAGGATATTCCTCCGCCTCTTGCGAAGCAAGCTTAATCCAGCCTAGAAAATTACACCAAAGGGACAGCGCACCGCATTCGTGCGCACTCAGTGTTATACAATTTTGCATAAGAACTATTTCTTACTAAACTTTTCCAACACACCTATTTTCTCCGTATTTTTTTCATTTAAATTATAAATTTAATGGTGTAATTTATAAATAAAACATAAGTATATTTAATCAACCACAAGGTAATTTTATATTGACACAAATATAAAACGTTTGTGATAAACGATATATACAGGAAACAGCCAAACACATCATACATTGGGTGATTTTTCAAAGGTTCTATTGAAAATGTGTGAAGAAACAGCGAATAGACTATAGTCATAATCTTCTATGGTTCCGGTTGGATATAGATGCACAGGATTATGTAAAAAATATAAAAGACACGAATGGTACGTAGATGAGTTTATCTGGACGCTCAAATGTTCTGTTTTTTTAAATTTAAACACCGCTATATTCCAAAAATTCACATTTAAGGCGCCCGCCTACCTAATGAGTGAACAGCATTGCAGTGTGTCGGAAATACACGTTTTTCTCAGAAACTCCTGCACGTGTTCGCAATCTGTTTTCGTAAGAAAAGAAATCACATTTCAGTCCATGTCTGCAAACCATTTTCAAGGCACCCCGCGCCAAGGAAACATGATTTTGAAGGTCCTAAAAATCGCTAAAAAAGGCTTTTTCAAGCTGTTGTATCTTAAAATTTACTTAGAAAAGTTGCATGAAACTCGTTTAAGAACATGGGTTAAAGTTTTGTACAGCATTTGCACAAGTAAAATGATAGGGTCACCGCAATAAATTTAAAGAGAAACGCGTATTTCTGCTGCATGTTTTTCACTTGCTCGGTATCCATCAGGTGGTGCTCTCTTGGGCCTTTGCCCGCCCCAGCCTGAATACGAGGGTGGGGGAGAAAGGGACCAGCTCTGGCGCGCTTAGCAGCCCCTCCCTCTCGCCGCACAGGGTGTGCAGTAAACGCGTGCGAGTTGAGCCAACGCCCTGGCTGTTAGTAGAGCCTAGTGAAGTGCATTGAGCCGGGTGAAGGAACCAAGGAATGCTTTCTGCTATGTGAACAATTGTTAGTTTTTGACGTGACAACGTCTTATAATTCGATAGAGCCGGCTGCACGCACGAAAAAACATGACTCATGCGGCNTGTCGCCCACCCGGCTGGCTTCACCGCGAGACCGGAACGACCAACTTGCTCTCAGGTAGGCGGGCGTCTTAATTAGTATAGCTGTAATAACTACTATCTACGTGTAAATGTGTTCGGTTGCTACAAGGGCCATTCTTCCCTTATCTCATGCATTATAATTGGAGAATCAGGGAAATCGCAAAACTTTTCGAGCTAACATTTCTTTTTTTTTTTTATTCGGTTTGGCTCTTTGCAGGCCAATAATACAGTTCGGTCTTATAATGTCATAATTCTCGCAGTCCGATATAAATAGGAAAGTAGCTTCACACCCACACAAAACCAATAATGAAAGAACTTTGCTGGCATATGGGCACTGCAATTAAACCTAGGATACAGCCAAATTTCCCCAGGATAGAAGATCGTCTACAAGCATTATACATTGTTATACCATCACAGCGAGTAACAACATGCTTTTGTTTATGAAGGCACATAGAAATAATATTCTAAATTTCTTTCACAGCATTGCGTTGCTCTCTGCCAATCGGAAAAATTCGCTTGATATTTGAGCCAATAGTTTATAAATATTTACAATTATTAGGAATGAAAAAATTACGCTAGTTTTACAATCATACTTTCCTGTAGCGTGTAAAAGAAATAAACATTTATTTGAAATTAATACTCATACTTCTATTATGGTTTAGTGACATAAGTAGTTCGACATGTCCAGCTGTCCAGTGGCATATACAATTTATTTTCTTTATATAAAAATCATGTGAAAAATATTAATTTTTTTAACTTTATATCTGTTTGCAGAATATTTAAATACTTTTTATACCATTTTTACATGAATAACTATAAACGAATTTCTCAGAAAGTTACATTTTTAGATTGAGCATAAGAAACGCAATGAGACTTGAGATCAACCCGAAGATTCTTTAAGATAAATAAATCTTTATTCCACTATTGGTTTCAATTGAATGGTCAGTTTAAAGTTAATTTGACAGAAAGGTTTTTAAAAATATTTTAAATGTCGCATTCCCGAAAACCAAATTAATAATTATTCAAGAAAAATTTAGTTAATGGAAAATAGCAAAATTAACAATAATTAACAAAAAAAATCATTATATCCAAAAAAATTTCAATTGTATCTTAAACGAGAGTATTACTTTCATTTTATTATTTCCTCAGTGGCTACCATTAAATAAAACATCTTCACGCGAAAAATACATGATTGCGTTAGGCTCATAATTGATTAAATCGTAAAAAAAGTGTGGTATTTAGTTGAATTTTTTCCAAATATGTCAAGAATTTATGAAATCATATCTCCAATCGGACAAAATTAAAACAATAATGATTTTACACTAAAATTAAGCCATTATATTTTTCATTGTTAATCTAAAATAAGGCAAAATCTCAGCAATTAATTTATTTTACCATTTACGTCAAAGGTTTTTTTAACTGCGAGTGAAGAGAGTTGGGCGGCTCTTAACAGCGATGTCTTGGGAGCCGATGAGGGTGAATGAGGTTTGCAGCAGTGCCAGAATGAAAGGGCGGTGGAAACGATACATCCCCGATAAAACCCGCCGAACAGTGGCATCGTCCGGCACGAGTACCACTTGCGAAAATCCGGGAATGACCCAGCCGGGTATTGAACCTTGTTCGCTTAGGTGGGAGGCGAGCAGGCTAACCGCTGAGCCACCGCAACCACTTTTGAAGCGTGCTAATTATTTTTCTACCTTACAGGTGCGCTTAATTCTGGAATTTATATGTACTGGAGTAATATGAAGAAACTGTGTTCGAATATGATTTTCAGCATTGCGGTATGAAAAGTCAGAAAATGAAGTCACAAATGAATATCCTATGTCGATTTGAGATAAATTGTACATCATTATTAAAACTGCACAAATGCACGTCACAGAAATCTTACATTGTCTACTTATCTCACTACTTGTTACAAGATTAACATATATAATATTTTTATGCTATTTAAATGCTCTGAACGATGAAATGCGCACAATTTTAAAACTAAGTTTTCGAATTAATAAACGTTACTACATTGTTAGAAATTATTGTAAGCTTTTCTTTCCGAATGAAAGGCAGGCTTATGAAATGATTTTCCTTTCTGGGTGTATTAGTGTGTGTACAATGTACATGTCTATATATGAGCTTGTTCTGTATGTGTATCTATAGAAGTGTGTCCACAAACCACAAACTTTTGATCGCATAAATAAAATTTCACCAAAATCGATTCACATATTATATTAAGTAATTATTTTGATTATTTGTAGCTTTCTAACACGCCATTAGCTTACTTCAAAATGACGGCCATCTTAAAATTTAAGGTAATACGTCAAATCTCGCGAACCATTGAACAAATTTAACAAAATCTGTTTTTTTTTTGTAATACTTTTTTTAAAGCATTGAATTCAGTGATGAATACTGTTGTTGGTACTCCATTTTGTAAGACAGCATTTTCTGGGTTAGTCATTTTGGAAGGTAGTGCCGCATTTATAAATAGAGCCTTTACGTTCTATCTCGAAAATTACTAAACCAATTCTCGCCGAATTTGCCAAGTGAGTATTGCTATAGTAAGCCATGTAAACGTATACAATTTAAATTGATTTGGCACTTGTTTTCAAAATCGTGGTCGTACAAATATTTTAGGTTTATTTTATACACCTACCATAACGTTCAACCAATTTAGACAAACTTTTGTATCCTGAAAGTATGTAGTACATGCATCTTATATGCCAACACATCTGTCTGCTCTTTTGTAAGATAGCGCCGAACATAAGAATAAAATTTTATGTTATATGTCGGGAAACAATTGACCGATTGCTACAAATTTTGGCAAACAATTAACACTGCGGAAGCCTATGGAAACTGGTAGGTTTTAAGGTCAGGCACTTATCTTAAAAATGGAGGCTATAGAAACAGTTCAACTTATTAAGATATATCTACACAACTAAGAAACAAAATTCAACTTAAATTTGTATACTGGCAGTTTCTATGAAAGTCATCGAGTGTTCCTCTACATACAATTTTTGTTGATTTTGTTTTTAAGATCGTCATATGAAAAAAAAGGGAGGGTTTTAAACCATACTATGACTACCTATAAACCGAATGCCACAAAACCTTATATGCACGAAGTTCTACACAGGGGTAGGAAGACAGGGGCTGTTTGTAATAGGGGCAAGTTGTAAAAGGACGAATAGTTCCGCAAACAAACACATGGTGCGCCTTTTCAGTTTAGCCACTGGAGTCCCTGTCGATGCCTTCAATGTGTGTGGTAACACTGCGCCGGTCAGATTCGTTCGTTACCAGCAAGGAGAAAGTAATTGTTTTTTGATAATGTGAGTAAATATTATTCGATTTACTCTCGTATGTATTGCAATTTATTACCAATTTATTTAGAAATTCTCTTTTGAGTACATAATTCTTCCTGGCTTTATGTTTTAATATGTTCTGATTGTATAAATTTAATTACAAATTATTAAATAAAAATGTATGTGATTTGTCATGTCATGTGGGGTTGGTTGTAACAGCTTAATAAATATGTTACAACCAGCCCCGTTGATTACAACCGTAATGACTTTAAACTCTTTCATTATCCTTTAAGTATTTGTTGAAAATTAAAAACATTCTAGAGAAAATAAAATTGCCTTATAGTTTAGGCATTATATTAGGTATATGAATATTTTTGATGAATATGATATCTTTCACTGTAACTTATTATCACTCTTGATTTTAGATACCAAACTTTAAAAAAAATTACAAAAATATATTATACTGAAATATTGGAGAATGCAGCCGAGGTTTTGAAGGAAGAAAAGACTGTCAGGCATGCTGAAAAAGCTTACATTTGCAACGTGACACTTGAGAAATAAATAAAAAAGGAAAACAAACTGAAGTTGTAGACAACAATAGTTTTGTGTAATTTTCAATAAGCCTTGCTTATTAAATGTAGGCACGTATTGAAATGATCGTGTTAGCATTTAGAATTATTTTATGTTCAACGTACGATTATATTTTACGAATAGAGAGACTTTAAATAAAAGCTAACAAATATACAAATTTTGCCAAGATAAAATAATAAGTAAGTATATAATACAGACATAACAACATAAAAAACATTAATTTTGTAAGCATTTATTAATAAAATACCTCAAATTCACTCGACTTCATTGGAACATCGATAATAAATGCAAAAATGGGTTACGAACTATATATCTACGAATGACATTAAAAAAAAACATTTGCGTGTAGTGTACAAATTTTTTCTATGAAAACAGGAGCTACAAAGACAGTTTTTTTTTCTTTTTTATTCAGGTCAAAATGAGTCTGGCTATGAATTACAAGAGAAGTGGAAGCCTTTGGCTGGTTACTATGGGAACAGACAGGTATTTACTCCTTTCCATGAGCTCGCTCTCATTTCCTACATCAAAACATGCTCGGATATATATGTCGGACTCGTTCCACGCGATGGACTTCATGTTGCTTGCTCATGTGGAAGGGAATTACAATGTCCCCATGTCTAGCACCTGCGGGGACAAAGAACCTGCTGGTGCAGACCGGCTCACTTCATTTTTAAAGCGCCATCCGTCCCTTTAGATTCGAATTCCAGAAGCTACAAGTTGAGGAAGGGCTTCTATTCTCAACCGTGCGAACGTTTCCACATTTTTTTCAAAAACTGTCTGAAGCTTGCGATCTTCATTCTTTCACAGCGAATGACATTTTGAACTTAGATGTCACCAGGGTCCCTACAGTCCGAAATCCTTAAAAGATTATAGCAGGAAAAGAGGTCAAACAAGTAGGAAGGATGACGTCAGCTGAAAGCGGGAAGCTGGTTACCGTAACTGTAGCAATGCATGTTGCTGGAAATTCTATCTCTCCTATGTTTATTTTTATTAGGGTTAGGTATTACGATAACTTCATCAAAGATGGTCCAACAGGATGTTTAGACGCCGCAAATATGTCTGGCTGGACAAAGGAGGTGGAATTGATGCTTTTCCTTAAGCATTATGACGCCTGTGTTCGTTCTAGCCCAGAGGAACCTGTCCTATTAATTTTAGACAATCATCAGTCGCACCTTCCTCCTGACCGACTAGATAACGCTAAAGAAACTGGCACTGTTGTGCGATCGTTCCCACCTCATTGCACTCGTCGCCTTCAGCCAATTGATCGGAGTGTTTTTTCGCCACTCAAAAGACAGACGAATATAGCAATGGATGCATAAATGAAGAAAAACAATATCCAGAACTTAAGCCTATGACATTCTTTGATATTCCGTCAATCTTAAAGATAGTTATTCCAATTGCAACAATGCCAATAGATATCCAACACGGATGTGAGAAATGTGGAATATTATCCTTATAATATTTTGCTCCTTAGTTTGTGAGGGACAGACCAGATCCGGACTTGGCACCAAGTTGTTAAAATGATGTACCTAGGAAACTACCTGAAACACCAACTCAGTAATGTCCGAAAAGTTCCCTCATGACGAAAAAAATTTCCCCGGAGTTGAATCAGCAACTTTCAAAAGCCGCTCCAAGGAAAATACAGGACGGAAGAAAGGTAAGGAAAAGTGCAATTTCGATCAATACTCCAGAAAAACAGTACTGCATGAAGAGTACGGAAAAAAGGAAGACGATGATTAATAATTAAAGGAAAGAGGAAATTATCAGAAGTGAGCATACCTGTAAAATTCAAGTCCAAAATTACTCTGAAATAAAGGTCACTAGAGACAGACTGCAGCTCATCAGAAGAAGAAAGTGAATGTGTTTTTTTTAGTCTGTTTAGATCCATTTTCTTCAAGCAAACCAGGGGAGGAGTGGGCTCGATGTTAGGACTGCCAGTTGTCGTCACACGTTTATTGTGTGAAAAAAATTGTCAATATGTGTTTGTCATAAATGTCAATCAGATGGAATTTCCGAATAAAAACTTGGAACACACAATTTTTTACTTAACATAACTAAAGCATTGACGTCAAAATAATGTTTGTATAATGATTCTTGTAAAGCCAGAAATAAATTATAAATTATTCCAGATACAATTTATGTTAACCGTTTTTAAATATTGTTACAACCAACCCCAGTGTCTGTTACAACCAACTCCGAAGCGGGCAGGTTGTAACAGACACTGGGGTTGGTTGTAAAACCTTACACTGCAAAGGTTCTTGCCTAGTGCATAAAAAAAAATTGTAGATGGAAAATTTTGTCAATATTTGGTGCATAAAAGAAACCCTGTTTTATATGTCTAAAAAGTCAAAATGCGTTTTGTGTATTATGCACGAAGAGAAAAAAAATATATTAAGAAACTTTTACAATAGTTCCCGGTCTCCCTTCGTAAACTAACACGTTTTAGGTTCAACAGGCCTCATTTAATGGTTAAAAAATAAATAATTTTCGTTAGTATGTTAAATTTATTAAACATTTTATCTTAGTTAACAAAAAAGTTGTGCAACAACAGCATTCAATATATGCTAATTTATGCGTACATAGATCGTATTTTGCTGTATGTTTTTCTAAAATAGTGATAGGTGATAAAATTAAACATTTTGCCCCTTTATAGAACAATTAAACTATTTTCATCTAAATTTTTCTCTCCAATAGTGCCTTAGAAGAGTACGTAAAACTAATAGATTTTTTTATGGTCAGACGTTGATTTTCAAAATGGCAGCCTTATAGATATTTTGATATATTTGTAATATCTATAAACAATCTTACCAAATTCAAAAAAAATTTTATGTTGAGAGTGTCTTATAGAAGCACTGTAAACACAAGCATTTTTAAGTCACTTTTATAAGTTAGCACCAAATAAGTAAATTAAGTTTTAGTGCCATATCTCAGATACAAATCAACTGATTTACAACAAATTCTTCACACGTGTAGAGTTATCTTCCTTTTTTAAGTGGCTCAGTCATATATTAAAAAAAAAATTACGGTCATTTAAATTTCATCCTAGTAAACACTACCATTTACAACATTTGACTGATTAAAATAGAAGTTGATGCACCTGATCCTACATCCATAATGCAGGTGATCGCACGCTAGCCTATAGTACGAGGTTTTTCTGTGTTCGAGTCCCGGATAAGGCACCTGAGGATTTGTAATTGTCTCACTACTTTTGTTCATGTTTCTGGTTTAATCTCTAATGATATCACTCTAGACAAGATGTCAAGGTTTCCTTACCATCTAAGCTTTCAAAAACCAAATAAAAAAAATTTGCATCCATGTAGAGGAAAGTAAGAACCTTTTTTAAATCAGTAACTTTTTGATTAATTATCAAAACACTGTGTTTAATATCTTCTGCGATTTGCTACTGCATTTTTGGTGAATTCATTTTGACCACTCTATACATCTGCCCAAAATAAGGGTTTTCTACGCTTTCAATTTTGTCTATAGCTCATTTATGTATGCGAATTAAAGAATATGATCTGAAAACTTACTATAAAATGTCCTGTAACGGTTTTGCTTAAAATATTGTTTTCTGTTTATTTTACAACCCGATTTAAGTTGGTATTATAATGAAACATGTGTCAGCGAGGAAGTGGGCGTGGCTAACAGAAGAGACATTAAACCACAGTACTACTAAACATACAACTAAAAACGGCGTACAAATACACGCCGTACCCTTGATTCAAACAAGAACTCAGACTTGTAGGCTGGAGTGTTAATTACTGTGCCACAGAGCCATCCCATCGCGCCAGCACCCATACATTTTTTAAGTATATACCTAGTGGTCTTGTTTCCGGTATCAGGTTTTTTGCCATAATTTGGTATGAAACAGGAAAATACTTGTTTACGCATGAGAAAATAAGGAAGAAAAATAAATAATATAAACACTACAATCTTTAAATAGTTTTAAAAAAGTCGCTTATCCGCGTCTGTCTGTGTATTCACTAAGTACTTCTAAACTACTGATGGATTTGACTGCGGTTTTCAACTTCAGTTAGAGAATTCCTTGAGGAAGGTTATTGTGTTCAATACATTCATATTTAATTTCAGTGTAGAAGATAAATGTCGAGCCGTTTGTAATCAAGTCGTAAAAAACACCTTTAAGGTGATTGCATGGCTTGCGCTGACTAAACCATAAAAGATACATCAAATTAATGTACTACAGAATTGTAGCTCTCAAAAAAGTCTACAGAAAAGTCCCGGATAGCAAATTTTTATCTTTTTAGGATTACCAACAGTAACAATTTTTGTCTTTCAAAGTATCGTTGTAAAAATAAATTGTTACCGGGCGAAGCCGGGCCGGTTCGCTAGTTGAGTATAAAACATAAAAATTCGTCAGCATACTATGTTAATTATTAAGGAATTATTCACTTAGTATTAAGACAAAATTATTTAAACTGTGCTGAATTAATTTATTGACCATTTGCAAACATATTTTCCTTAAAATTATGTCCAATACGATTTTCTGTGAGTTTCTGGAAGTAATTACTCGTTTGTAGCTTGGTTCTGTGTCATAGGATTTAGGCAACAGATAAGAGATAAACAATTATGAAATCTGAATTTCGTTTGTCAAAATATTGTCATACATAATGCTCATTACTCGAAGTAGTCAAAGTATTACCAAACGAAACGTTGTAACTAAAGAGAGATTTAGGTACCTATATTTTTTCTCTGTAAGACCACTGCTTCTGTGATCATAACGCTTGACTAACGGACGAACGTTCAAGGTTCGACTCCCAGTAGGGTCGGAGACATTTCAGTTGTTGAAATAATCTTTCCCAGATTCAAGAACTGGCATTTTATTATTTTTCCGCATTTCGTACTGCAGGAGGCAACTTAAAAACCTGACCATGGAAAACGCTACAAGGAAATCCATAAGCATTATTTTATGCTCAATTTCCTCTTAAATTTATTAGCTGACAAAGGTTTTAGCTGTTTACAGCGATATTCAGTAATAAAACGTTGAGTTAATAGCCATAGATATACTTGCCTTATATGAGCATAAACTTCTAAGGAAAGTGATGACACTTTAATACTTACCTTAGGTTTGAATGAATATGATCTTTCTAGCTGTTCACTGAATGAAGTATCATGAACGTACGAAAGATGTATATATAAATATATATTTATATGGACGTAGTAAGACAGAGAGAGAAATACAGATGGATCCACATTGCAGGAGGGCGGAATGTTTACACGGAGCAAGTGATAGAAGCGTTCTTAATTGAACTGCCATTTAGCTTTCCTGCTGTTCGTATATCATTGTTAATTGCGCCTGAGCACTAGGAGTTTGCGGTTCCCGGCAGCGCAGAAGGCAACGCACGCAAGAAGCCACATACTCTGCAGACTAGGGCGGGACTACAACAAGGCGTCTTAGTGCTTCCTGCGACTTTTTGATTCAAACCCGTATCATCCTTGCACTACTCTCGCAGACAGCTCGCCAAGATGCCTCTGGTTACAATTCGGAGGCGGGCCCCAAAAAATACTTCTTAAGATTTGCTGAATAAAGGTCTCTTCCTTAGGAAGTTTACTCTGTGCTGCGTCCGATATTAAAAATGTTTACCATACAAGAGACATGACACAAAACAGTTTCTCTGTGTTTGTTCTTATTTTTTCCTGAACTGACTGACGGTATTCATTTTGGTCATCTCAACTTCGCGTAGTGGGACAAATTATTTGGTGCCAGCCATTGCCTCTTCACTTACAAAGGGGAACAAATATATGCACTACTATAGTTTGGGAACTGGGAGGGGACAGAATACAGCGATGGCTACTCTACTTTATTTTGTTTGGCGCACAGTGTCACGGGCATCGTCAGCTTTACATATTTAAGAGATTTTAAACTTTCTCATTTGAAACAATTTTTTACCTTTGAGAACTGCGAAACAAATTTCACACTTAATGACTCATTACTTCTTATAAATAAAAAGTTTAAAAATCTTTTTATTACTTGCAAATTAAAAAAAATTATATGAAACATTTAACACTGAGCTAAAGGCCAAAAAAATTTTTTGTTAATGGGCCGAAAATATATTTAGTTAGCTGCTCAAACAAAATATTTCTTTGTGTAAACAAAACTTGAAAAGCTACAAAATAAATTTTGTTCACCTAACAAATTTCATGTTTGAATAAACAAGAACTCTATGTTGGACAAGAATAAATCAGAATGTTAACAAAATATGTTATTGAATCAACTGTATATATTTTTTGGGTACTCATTTGATTGGCTTCGTTCTTAAATACAACTCGAGAGGTTTTTTTTTTTTTTTCATTTTTGGTGACAATAAGGATAATTATATTGATGCCTAATAATGGTATAACCATCGTACTACAACAATTTAAACGGAAAACTTAGAAGTACAGCTGTAAAACTTGGAATATTTATTTATGTATGTTACCTCGTATTTAAATAGTCTTTATTTTAAAACTTTCCCACTTTAGCTGAGTTTCCTGGGGCGTAGATTTCCGGTACAGTTCATACACGTTCTAATCTCGGTAGGTCTTCCCATTTTTCTGCATTAACCGAATCTGTTTAATATATTAAGAGCCCAAACAAATATTTGGTTGCACCAAAAAAATCTTTGTTTGGGTCAAACAAATAAAACCAAGAAGTTGGTTTGGTTACAGTAAAAAATTATTTCATTGCCGATATACAAACATTTAATTTCTTTGCGCTAAACAAATTTAGTTTAATTCAACCAAACCTTTTACTCAGTAAACATTACAACGAATATGATATCTAAAAATTTAATTAAAGAGCCGTTATCAGATATGTTATTTTAATTTTGACACGGAGACAAAATTCACAGCGTCTCATCTTACATCAACACAGCCCAAGAAGTGATCTGAACGCAATACTTAAAAAGATAATCTACACACTTTTTGATGTGTTCTCCTTTAAGTACATAAATGCTGACATGAACACCGGCAGTAAAGATAGTGCAAACCTACTAACTTAAAATAAGAGGCTTTATAGTACAAGGCCAAGAAAGGCAAATTGTCACATTACTGGGGAGATGACCTTCCCGGCCCCCCCCTTTTTTTTCACAATCTCCTTGCTACCGCCAATAAAGCACGTCCGTCCACGATATCGCAACCATGGATTAAGAAAAGACGAGTTAGAACGATTTTCGTCTGCTGTGCTAGTCCTCAGCACTGATGTTTGAAGTGTCAAAACAATTATAAAATTCATGTGTTCATACATTGGCGATGACGTTTGTTTAGATTTGGCTTTTACGTCAAACCGTGGTTCCATAAAAACAACAGAATTTTGCGTAACCTAAGTATATAGTATTTGCGCTGCAACTTAGTCAACAGCTGTGTTCCAGCATATTAAAGCACTTATTGCAGGAAACATTGTGCTGACAACAGTCGACCCAACGTGATTTGGGATGTGCAAGAATAAAAACTGTTCATTGTTGTGACAGGCAGATGCTAAATGTGCAGTGGTCGTGGGCACTCTACTCCATGTTCACTCTAGCAGGTGGCCGCGGTGGTGTAGTGGTCAGACTACGCGCCTTCCATCTAGGCGAACCTGGTTCGATTCGAACTTACGTCGAGCCAGAAAATTTGTTTAAAATAATTAGGAATTTTCTGTAGGGTTCCTCCTTTATACACTATTTTTTGGGAACAGCTATTTCAGTGATAGAGTCACAAAATCATTAAATATATAGTTGGTCAGTGAATCTTATCAACATGCATGGAAGTGAAACATATATATATCTCTTAGAAAAGCATACAGTTTTTGAAGTTATACTTCTTTTGGCGCGTTGAGGGTAAACATTCAGTGTGCAACGGAAGTTGCGAGCGCACAGTGTAACGAAGTTCGTCAGTGAAAGTGGTAGGGGTATGACCCAATGCGCATGCGCGTTTCGTTTAGTTATATACCAACGCAAGTTACACAACATAGCACGTGGTTATATTTAAAACCGACAGAAAATCAGTTAATGTAATAAGAAAATTGAAAAACATTTCATTTATAATAGTAATTCATTGTGAATATATATATATATAATTAATTATATTTTCTTAAATTGTGCAGTAAAAAATTTGTCTGTGACGAAAATTGTATAAAAAAATTTTGAAAGTGTTTTCAAGTATTTAAAGTAAATTTGTGTAAGAATCATTTTATTTGGTTATACTTTTGGCTCGTTGAGGGTAAAATTTTTGTGCGCAACAGAAGTTGCGCGCTCACAGTGTAACGAAATTTGTCAGTATTAAGTTAGCCGTCAAAGAAAATGATATAAAACGGACACTATTTTCGAATACAACAGTTGGAGGGAAATATATGTGTAGAGGCGAGGATAAGTTACCGATGATTTTAAGTGTAGACTTTAACGTCAATTTCAGCTTAGAAAATTCTTGTCCACTTATGAACTATTTGCACGAGGATTTACATCTATCCATAAATAATGACCCTACTGTTTCTACAACACGACACGGCACCACCATTGATGCTGTATTTATGCGACATTTTCATAACGTTTCTACAAGACTATTTGTATCATATTTCAGTTATCACAAACCGCTTGTAACTCATATGCTCATTCAATTACCACCAGAAGAACCAATGGAAATAGACTATATGAATTTTAATATATTTGACTCACTTTTATATGACAATGAATATTTTAATATTTTTTTTAACTGTATAAAAATTAATATTATTTTAATTTAGTTGTGTTATATTATTAAACATTTATTATTTGTATTTAATGTCTTTCTTCGGTCATTTTATCGTTTTTCCTAATTACATAAATTATTTGCATAAGTAATAAAATTTAGTTTTAGTCACGCCAAAGAAGTAAAACTTCTAATGCGCGTACATATGTACGCGCACCCATTTTCCCCCAAAATTAAGTGTAATCATCACAATGTTTTACGTGTACACCGTTTCTATCATATATTCAGAAAAAATCACTTGATGGTGACAGTTTTTTATTCTGTTTGAGGACTTCATAATATGTTTTATATTGTGTATCATGTCTTGTACGATCTGNGCGTACATATGTACGCGCACCCATTTTCCCCCAAAATTAAGTGTAATCATCACAATGTTTTACGTGTACACCGTTTATATCATATATTCAGAAAAAATCACTTGATGGAGACGGTTTTTTTATTCTGTTTGAGGACTTCACAATATGTTTTATATTGTGTATCATGTCTTGTACGATCAGTTAAGTCCTATGAATAGTAAAGGACTGGTTGGTAAAAATATTACTAAAACATTCCATTGTTAAGCAAAAGAAGAATTGCATTTATAGCACGCACCAACTCAATTCTAGCGACCAGTAGGCGGGTTCATTGATATCTCGTTATGTGGAAATACACTACGAGAAATTTTACGGGCACCTACATTACTGTATGCTTGTAGGCCTACTGAGGAAGCTCAAATTATGATTTTCTCCCACATAGAATACATCCATGGTACCAAGCAACATTTTTCGAGGAAGGAGTCGGATACTCATTGAAGTTCCTGAGCGCGAATAGTATAATTCCAATATTTGCAGCCTGGTGTACGGTGTCGTTACCATGCCGTGCATGATTTCATTGCAGAGCATGTCGTTTCCTGGAAAAAATTACAGTGTGTACTTACGTATTTTAACTGGCCTAGGTTGGACATAAATTTGAGCCTACATTTCAGGGGCATTTTTATCGGGGTCTTATAATGCATTCGAAACCAGATCTTATTGTTCTAAAAGTAAAAATCCTAGTCATCTCGGCCACCTGTATCACCGAGATTGCCCCACTCACACGGCGTACTAAGCTTTGATAACGTTCCCTCGGAATGTCACATCTGCTCATTACAATATAATTTATCTGCTGCACATAATGCAGAAATATCCGGAAGCCTGTAAAGTCCGGTTTCAGCGAGTCAGTTCGAAGTCTCGTAAATATTGTAGTGAAATGTTATTATCTCGCATATGTTACAAGAAAATTGAAGTTAATTTTATACTGATAGATACCACTTTATCGTCTTAATTCTATATATTTTTTTTGGTAAATAGATTTTTTATTTATCCAGTTATCATACTCCTAATGAGACCATTGTCATGTCCGTCTGTTGAAATAAACAATATTTTACAACTAAAGAAATGAAGTATTGATTTTTAATTAAATGCATTAGAGTAACATTTTTTTACTATCATTGCAAGTATGTAATAAATTTTAAAATAAACGAGCATTATATAATTATATTTTACACGCATGAGAAACATATATATAAATATTTTAGTAAATATTTATAGAATAGTTACAAATTTAGTTAAAGTATTCCGTAATTGTATTTATTTTATTATACTTTGGTGCCATTTAGGACCGATACTTGGGTCATCAAGTTGAAGCAGGTAAATCCATGTTTCAAGTCAAGTCACAACGAAGAACGAGTTAAGGATAGTAACGATACTCTCAGAATATTTTGTATGAAAAAATAAAGGAAACCGATGTGGAAATGTGTGAAAATTTGCATTGTCTACGTTTTCGGGTGTAGTATTAAAATTTTTAATTTTTTCTACAAAGGAAATTAATTGTTTTACTTGTTGTGCTTAATCTTTCGTTCTTACAAATTATCATATTAAAAGCTGATTTTGTTTTGAGTTCCAAAGAAATAACAAAACCTTCACGAAACTGAAACCGTAATTCATATGTTGCGATTCGTTGATGTAGTAATATAGCGGGTGACTTCCAACTAATTGTGTGCAAACTTATACAATCAAAAAACAATTTTACATAATTTCATGCCAGAAGTAATTTCTTTTAAATGAACACTTTGTTTTCATTTTCTCGGCGACTGTATATGAGTTTCGAATATTTTTGGTTGTATTAGGTGTTGGATATTTGCAAAATGCTTGTTCGACGACGTACTGGAAGAGCGTGTGTCCACCAGTACCATATAAACGCGGCTAGTAGATTGAAATCTATCTTCGCGGCGTCCCATACGACATCTACCAGTACGCCCTGAGCATCGCCGAGCACCGCGTGGCTTTCTGCCAGGAACGGGCAGCACTGCAGCTTGAGGATTGGCGACGAGTGGTGTTCAGCGAAGAGTCACGGTTCTGTCCGCATACAGGCGAACGCCGTATTCGAGTCTGGGGACGTCCTGGCCAGCACCGTGATCCACGCTTCATTGTAGAGCGGCACACCGCCCCGAGATATGTCGTGGCGCGGGATGCCGTTTTGTACGACCTCAGCATCCCACTGGTGATGACTGAAGGAACCCTGATGGCGCAGCGATACTTTCAAGAATTTCTACGACTTTGTGCTCTCCCCTTCGTGGTGCAGCTTGACGACCACAATTTCAAGCAGCATAATGACCGGACTCACACATCATGGGTATCTCCATCCTTCCTTCGTGATGTTAACGTTCTTCTTCGGCTAGAATGATCCCCAGAGAACGTCTGGAACCATATACTTGACGGCCACTTCGGCCAGTGGCAACCACACGGCAGATTTGAAGAGTCAGCTGCCCCATCTCTGTAGGATCTTCCTCGGGGGAATATACGACGTCTGCATGCCTCCATGCGCGACCGTTTCACCGCCTGTTCCCGTGCTCCGGGCAGTCCAACACTATACTAAGTGCATATTGCAAGTGTTGGTCCTCCCCTGCAATACATTCTTGGTGTGGTACAATTTTTTTTATGTTTTTTGTATACATCCCACCATGTCCTATTCGTATATCCAATTATGTACCATTGCGATGGCACATCCAGGATGATCGATTTTTTTAAATACGTGTTTTTGGTTNCTCCCCTGCAATACATTCTTGGTGTGGTACAATTTTTTTTATGTTTTTTGTATACATCCCACCATGTCCTATTCGTGTATCCAATTATGTACCATTGCGATGGCACATCCAGGATGATCGATTTTTTTAAATACGTGTTTTTGGTTTTTTCACTAGAACTTGTAATCTTAATCGCCTCTGTCCGTAACGATGTATTATGGTAACTTATTTTCTTTGAAAGCGTTTGCATGCTCTATTCCTTAAAAAGGCAAATATGCAGGACGATTCACAGCACCTGTATCATCCCTTGTTCTCGGAAACAACACAAGGGAGGTTCGCGATAAGCTGTTGATAAATTTCCCCTATATGAAGCTTATAATGGTAGTTATTCCATTCCCCCGATCATAACGCAGGTAGGGGTGTGGGGGGTGAGCTTTTAAATTACAAATGGGATAGGGCTCGTATAAGGTATCGTTGGATAGATCGTCTTAAGGGAAACATCATTTAAAAAGCTACCTTTTTTCTGACGTGCATAGTTTACGCACAATAGAATAAATCATGTAAACATATCGTTTGTGGCGTGCGTAGTTTACGCACAATGAAAATTGATCGCAAACGTGTTTTTCTTACTGCTATCAAACGGAAATCAACGAAACATGTTGTTTTTATGGCGTGCATACGTAGTGTACTTACAATCAAAAGGACGTCAGGTGTACTGTAAATATCGGTATTGTGTGAGAGAACTACCGTGAACTTGGAACTAAGAGCGTTCATTCGCACACAGCACACCAATCTTAACTTCATATAGGGTATATTTATCTAAATATTTTCGTGAACATGCGTTGCTGTGTTGTTTCCGAGAAAAAGGGGTGATACAGGTGCTGTGAATTATCCTGTATATTTGCCTTTTTCAGGAATACAGCATGCAAACTCGTTCGCAGAAAAGAAGTTACTACAATTCTTCGTTATGGTCAGAGGCGATTACTATATCAAGTTTAAGTGAAAAAAAAACCCAAAAAATATTGAAATTCTGTGAAGTTTAATGATCAGGCAGCTGGGTATACCATTTTTCTCCTTTCATCGTACGCCACAATGGTAACCAAAATATAATTTTACAAATTTTCAATGCATTAAATACTTTTATTCAACTTAATTGTTTTGAATATTTCAAACAATTATATCTTTTCTAATAGTACTTTTTCGAGAAATATTTTGGACTTAAGCCCATAAATTTTTTATTTGCGTTCATCGAAACAAACACGTATATTTTAACTAAACAATTTGTAATACTTCTACTTCAAAAATTTAAGAAATTAATTTAAGTTGGGGATGTTCAACTGTTTGCTTCACATCTCAGACTTTAAATTAAATTCTGTTTGAATGAAATTCCAGTATTTTGCTTGGACAAAATCTTTTATATAATACATTTTCTAGTGGCTTCTACATTAGAGTCAACATGAGTTTTCCCGCGAATGTAGTCAATTTAAAGCTTATGGTGACATCGTAAGCGGGCTCAATAAAATAATATGGACTGTCCTAGATAACAGCGCTGGTACCTGTGCTATGGTTATGCCGCCAGCAGTTAACTTAAGTATTTAGAACAGACAAGATAAAATACATAAGTATTTTAGTGCGTCATAATCTGCGGCTAAAACCCACTCAAATTCAGTCGGCACTCAAGATAACCGCTAGACCACATGTTTCCGACACGTGCCCGGCAGAAACTAGTAACTTACACATCACGTCCCAGAAACGAGGGAGGTGCGGGCAGAAGACGCCTTGCTGCCACGCCATACGCGACTGTAATTAACATTCAAGATCCCCATTCTCATAAACTATATACCTAGCCACTCGGGCGGCGAAGGCACTACACAGATGGGGTGCGCCGCCCCCGAGACATAAAATATTAACTGCTCTAGGATCACCATTAGGGCGCGGGATGCATAATGTAGGATATCCCCACGCGCAGCCACGACGGGAGTTACGTGATCGCCCGAGCAAGAGGCGGCTCTAATTAACCGGAGTTGCGCTGCGTACCAATTTTAAGCAAGCATTACTTAATTAATGTTCCTTTGAAAAGAGATTATCGTCAAGATCATTCAGCAACACACGCTCTCTTGCAGTCAGACAAAATTTTCAAGCATGACTGACGAAAGATAGAATCTTAAAAAAATAACAATGATGTGAATTATAGGATCGCATAGGAGATGCCTCGATGTGTTAAAGATGTTGTAGTTTTCGTTGCTAGGTGCAGTGTTCAACTACGACAAATAAATCTGACACGTCTAATGCTGTTGAATTCGATAATATTAAAGGTTTAATCCAATTGTTACATACAGGCTTACTGAGTGACAAAGATTTATAAGCTTGGCACGACTCGGGAGGGAAATTGAGGATATAGAAGGAAACAGGATAACTGTGAGAAACCACTGTCGCCTTATTATTTACGTCGTTTTGTCATGAGCGTGTCTGCACAGTGTGCAGATATCGTAACCAAGGTCAAGGGAAATAATTCGTCCGTTAATAAACATTTACTTAACTGTTATTTTAGCTTTAGGATCTTATCCGTGTTAATTAAAGATAAAATTCTTTTGCTATTTCAGTACTTAGTTACAGAGATTTCTCAAAATATATAAGTTACTTTACAACTCATTGTGTACCTATTAGTGAATTTCGCTGTAATAGTAACATTTAAAATTACGGAGTGTACAATTTCTATTTTAAAAACTGTCAGTAATTATACATTTATAATTCGATTACTGAGAAATTACAGTGCACACCAAGTGGCTCGATGGTGTAATACAATGCAACCCTAACAAATCTGCCATGAAGTAAAAAAAAAAATTAAAAGTGAGATAAAGTTTGAAAGTAAGCACCAGGCTAAGTAGCTTCAAGGACACCACGACAAGGCGCGAGAGGACATCGCGCGAGTAAAAGCGTAGTTTTGGGGGCATTGTTCTTGCAGCACGACAAACCGGTAGTCCTGGCGACGCACGTGACTTACGGACACTGGTTGGACGTACAAATACGTCCGCCCTCCCTCCTCGATCCCACAAGCTCGCCGAGGCAATGCGGCTCCGCGCCCCATGTGGCCCGCACGAGAGAACAACAAGTAATTGATGGCGATTTGTCAGCGCCAGTGACTCACGCAGCGAGGCGATCCGTCCCCGGATTAACGGATGCAGTTGTTATGGAAGAGTACCTCCCCTTCTACCTCTTTACCATCCGCGAGCATGCTTCAACAATTACAACGCATGACCTCCTTTCCCCTCGTCCGTTTGGAGTTGACTCGACGGAACGTGTACCAGAAGATTCAAAATCAAAACAAGAACTTACTCATATAAATAATGAGGCTACTTTCCTCTATATAACTGCAAATAGTTTTTAATGAATTTCTTAAACGCCTAGATGGTAGGTAGGCCTTGATATTTCGTTGGCAGGAGTATAATTAAAAATGAAACCAGAATCTTATGCAACACTGTTGAGACAACAACAAACACACACGTACCTTACCAAAAGCCCGAACCCAGAAAACCTCGTACCATTAGCTAGTATGCAATCAACATCTTTACAGAGGTCGAATTGGGAGCATCTAATTCGGATCGTATCAGTTCAATATTTGGAATGATATGGTTTACCAACCTAAAATATTTACATGGGCCGTCACTTTGTAAATAAGTGCCACAGCCGCTTGAAAGACGTTTAATTAACATTGCCTTCCGTAGCATTACTTGTGTGAAGAATTAAATAAAAATCGGTTGATCTGTTGCCCAGACGTTGCATCATTTATTTTTTCTTATTTAGTGCTATCTTACAAAATTTCCCACAAAAGAACAGTAAACGATTCTTCTAATTTATCATATCAGAATGTAAAAATTAGTTAAATTTGGTTTAATTGTTTAATAGAAGTGACAAACTTATTGAAATATTTATATGGACGCTAATTTGAAAATCAATATCTGGCCCCACCTAAATTATGTAAGTTGCCATGTTATCCGGTAGCACTAATGATGTGCAAATTTGGTGGAAATTAGTTAAATAGTTCCGGAAATAAGGCAAAATGTTCAATTTACTTACCTGGCACAATTTTGCAAAAATGGCCGCTAATGAGGGTTCATAATTGATGCTACCTGATGAATATTGTTAGTGTTGAAAATTTGGTTGAATTTTGTTAAATTTTTATTGACATTTCATACTTACTTAAATAATTTATATTAACCCCATTAAAAGAAGGCATGCCGCACATAAAACATGCTAGTTTACATATCCTGCTGTAGCGCTACTTGATCATAAATTTAGTGGGAATCAGTTTATTTGTCCTTAAGGTATGGAAATTAACAATAATTTTTTTTCATTTGATAATTTTAATTAATGGAGGACAAACATATTATGTATTAGCACATTCGATCATTGTCAAATATACAGTATAAAAAGTTAATTTAAAATCCATTATATAGTTAAGTAGATAAGGCGCACTAAGCTAAAGTGTTATTATAGACGTCATTATAAAAATAAGTGTCTGGCACACTCAAAACATACCAACTAATATGGTCTACCAGAGTACAACTTCTTCGGAAAAATTGGTGGGTATCTGTTGATTGTTTTCCATGATACTACATAAAAACGTATCATTCATGTGTGGCTTTGTGACGGCTAAAATAGATACTTCCAGCAAAAAACGTCAATTAGAAATTCGTTTCGTAATTTCATAGATTTAACGTACTGAGGTAAAACGTGTCAAAATGGTGGTCTGACTCAATCAAAACACGTTAGTTTAAATTGGACTACCTTAGTGCTACATGTTAATCAAATTTAGTGGGAACATCTTGGTTTTATCCGAAGATATGACATAAACATTTACATTTTTCAGGTCATACTTACTTACAAAAGAGAATTTAGGGTTGTCACATTCGATGGTTGTAACAAATACTGCCAACATACAAAATTAAGTGGGAATTAATGACATTGTTTCAACGATTTAGCATAGTAAATTAAATAGGCAATATAGCCCACCATTTTAAAATAAGTGCTGTTAATACTCTAAATGTACCTTTTTACATCAGCTGCCGTAGCACAACTTATCTGGTAAATTTTGTAGGGATCAGTCAATTGTTTACCGTCTCAGACGACATAAAAACTTTTTTTCCGTGTGGCGCTATCATACAGAAAGGTAGATAAAGGTGACTATGCGTTGGCATATATGGTACTTGTTATAAATACGTTCAGTATACAAATTAGGTCGAAATTGGTCGAACGTATAGTAAATATATCAAATTTACCTAAAATATTATTTTGGTTCTCATTTTTAAAATAATTACCGAATGACTTTAAATCGCTTACGTTTGCATGTATTGCTTGCGACTAAATTACAATAAACATGTGATACTCTCAACAATCGTGTATTACAAAACTGGTTTCAGCACTGTGGGAAGGAACGTTTACGTAGTGCTCAGTTCAACAATATATATGTTAATTAAGCTGCAGACAGGAATTATTCCAAACATTGTTATGTAGAGATATATATCTTGCCATATTTTTATTTTCAAAAGCAATAATTTAAAAACTTGTCACTACTTTTAAATATGTAAGATAGATACATTAGTTTACGTTTGAATTAAGTAATAGTAACATAACAAATGTGTGATTGTAATCACGCAATAGGTGTACAGATCTACGCCTCAGGAGTTTTATAGCTTAATTTCTGCACACTTTAAAACAGACCAATCAAGCATTAAAAAATATATTTTTGTATACGTGAAAAGGAAAGTAAAAAAGGGTTTTTTTTATAAAAAAAGAGGAAAGTTTCCGATATAACTATTGAGGCTTTTATTCAACCTGGGTGTAATTTATGTTTAAATAGGTTATTAAAAGATGAGATGGTAGGTAGGACTTGACTTTCCGTTGGTATAAATATCATTATGGATGTCACCAGAAACATATGTAACAGTAGTGAAACAATTACAAATACACCCGTGCCTTACCCAATACTCGAACCCATAAAACCTCGTACCATGAAGTAGTGTTCAATAAACTGCACTATGGAGGTCGGATTCAGGGCGTCAACTTCCGATATAATCAGTATTTTGTTTCGAGTTATATAGTTTACTAACCTAAAATATTTACAGAGTCGTCATTTTGAAAATAAATTACTGAGCCACTTCAAACATGTAAGTTTACATGGCCTACGGTAGCGCTATTTATCTGAAGAACTTGGTGGAAATAGTTTGATTGGTTCCTGATATATGATATAAAAATATATATTTCCTTATTTGGTGTTATCTTACAAATATGCCTCTAAAGAGGCTCTGTATGCGATGCATCTCATTTATACTGTCAACACACAAAGTTTGGTTGAATTTGGTTAAATTTTTAAATATATGTGTCACGATTATCTGAATTATTTATGAAGCCGTCATTTTTAGTAATACTGTCTGACGCACTTAAATCGTATAATTTTACACGGCCTTCTGTAGCATTCATGTTGTGCACAGTTTGGTGGAAATTAGTTGAAATGTTCCAGAAACATGTGAAAATATTTAATGTTTTCGACTGGAACTTTATTGCAAATAAATTTGGAAAATTGTATTTCTGTATACCAAATTGACACTTTCAGTAAATGCTAGTAGTGTGCAAAATTTGGTTATACGTTGTTTAATTGTTTCAGAGATACAACACAATAAGCAAAATTATTTATATCAACACCACTAAATAAAAAACTGCCGCGCCTGAAATATGTCAGCTTACATACCATTACATAGCACTAAATGAGTGTATTTGATTGATCCTCAAGGTGTGGAATAAAACCACTATATTTTTCATTTTACGACCTTAATAAATGGAGGACAACAAAGTTATGCAATAGCACATTCGATGTTTTTGTATTGCCTCTATACAAAACTAGGCAAAAATCTATTGCATAGCTTCGGAGATATAGCAAACCAAGCTGCAATTCTGAAAATAAGCGTGTCAAACATACATATACCACAGTGCAATTTCTTCGCAAAATTGGGTAGGAAAGGGTTGATTGTTACCGAGATGTGATACAAAATTTAATTTTTTATTTTGGCGCTATCTTACAAAATAGCGAAGAAATGAGTTTCTTTATAGGCAAATTTAATCATGGTAAATGGCACTGCCAATACACACATTTAAGTTAGAATTGGTTTCGTTAGTAAAATATACTGATCCAAAATATTTATATAGCTACATATTGAAAAAAAATGCCTGACCTAGTTAAAACATACCAGTTTTCACCGACTAGCAGTACTATTTGTTTGATAATTTTGGTAGGAATATGTCAATTGATTCCCAAGATATTACTTAAAACTTTTATTTTCATTTTGCGTATCCAACAAAGTGGCAGACAAAAGATACCCCGTGCAGACGCATTTAATAGTTATAATATATACTGCCAACACACAAAATAAAGTAAGAATATATTTCATAATTTCGACAGTAAAGCATAATTAACTAAAGATTCTGTAAGCCTACCATTTTTTTAAAATTAATTTTGTATACTATTAAATGTATACCACTTTGCACAATTTTTCCTAGTACTGTTTGTTACGGAAATGTTGCCGAAATATGTGGATTGTTTCCCAAGGTATGACAGAAATTTTGTATATTCGTATGGTACTATTTTACATAATGGTGGACAAAACATGCTTAGTGTATATACAGTTGATAGTTGTAATATCTACTGCCAGCATACAAAAATATGTTGAAATTAATAACATGGTTTCGACATGTACCATTCTAAGCTAAAATATGTATATGTCTCCACCATTTTAAAATAAGACGTCTGACATGCTTAAAACATAGAATTTTGCATCATCTTTCGCAGTACCACTTGTTTGCCAAATTTGATAGGGATCGGTTAATTGTTTCTCAAGATATGCCATAAAATCTATATTTATTCGTGTGGTACTATCTTACAAAATAGCTGAAACAATATGATAAGTGCAGATACGGTTATTAGTTGTTATATTTACTGCCAGAATACAAAGATAAGATTGAATAAATTACATTGTTACGATAATATAACACTCTAAGCTGAGATGCCTATGTGGCTGTCATTTATAAAGCAAGTGTCTGGCATACAGTAAACGTATTATTTTACATAATCTGGCGCAGTACTATTTTTTTGCCATATTTCGAAGGAATCGGTTCACTGTTTACCGAGATAAGAAATAAAAACACGTTATATGTTCATGTCACACTATTCAACAAAATAGCTGGCAAAAATGGCTTTGTGCTGGCATATATGATGACTGTAGTAGATACTTCCAGCATACAAAAATTGGCTGAAATTTGTTAGTTGGTGTGGTTGATATACTAAATAACCTAAAATATTGGTGAGGATACCATTTTGAAAACAAGAGAATAATCAAATTACAATTTATTACATTTGCCTGTTCTATCAGAGTATCAACTACGTGCCGAATCGGGAGATAATTGGTTAAACACTTTTATTAATATAATTATATGCTTTATTTATTTATTTTATTTTATCTCGCAAAATTGCAAACGAACAAGGATATCCATCATAAAATCTAATGCTCACACGATGCTCTGTCAGCATACGAACTTTTGTATAAATCGTTTGAATGGTACCCGAGATATGACATGTCACCCTAAATATTAAAATGACCGCCATTTTGAAAGTTAGAGGCCAGCGTAGTTCAAAACAATAAAAGTCAGCTGTAATTACTAAGTATTACATGTTTACCGTGTTTGGTGAAATTCGGCTGACGCGTCTAATAATTGAAACGGGGACCCACACACGCAGGCACACACAACCCCTCACACACACTCACACACACTAATTCTTACACAGTCACACAGACAGGAAAGTGGTCTCATGTGCCTTTATTTCCGTCGGAAAAATAGGCAAATTACAAACGTAGTTCTGTATAATTAATTTGAAAAGAAAATATGTGCACTAAATCCAAACTAACTATATGTTTCATAATATAGTTTACAGCCATATCATTCAATTGCGGTTAATTGTGGTGTTTGAGTTTCCTTCAATAACTTGAAGAGAAATTTGAAATACAATTTTAACAATATGATTCTAATAACAAACAGTTTACAGACGTTAGAAATAAATTAATAATTGGAACGCATACACCAACCATACATAGTTTGGTCACGCAAAATAAAAAAAATTGGTATACAAAAATTATAACTACAGCTTTCTAAAACAGCTATAGAATTTTACAACGAGACAAGTCACATAATTTACTCAGGTTATCGCTTGTTCTAAATCGTTCCAAGCATTGTATAATGCTTAATTTAAACGCATTTACACATCGTTGGTAATAAGGAATTAAAAGAGCTTGTACGAAGTTTCTAATATATATCAAAAATATGTAGGCAGCAAGTTATCTTCTAAACGCTCGCTATTTTCACCGATACTATAAATATGGTGCTACTCAATAATCGTATTTACAGCCAAGAGGTTACGAGAGAGAAGAGGTTTTGGCAATACAGTGTGGTCTGTCGTGTTATAATTTGACGAATAATAAAATTACTTATATTTAATAGTATAACTGTAAATCTGAAATTTAAAAAAAATCATACTCTCAGTGTATGAGTACACCGGTTCACTGATGGGTTGGATTTGACTAGAGAATAATCAGAAAAATTTAAAATGTTCTAATTTTTGAATTGTTAAAAATCTTTGTTCGGGGGGCGGGGGGAGGTAATTATTGCTCCCTTGACAAGTTTTAATTTATTTTGGTCTTTATTTAATTTTAGGATTCTTTCTTACTGAGAGACATTTGAGATAGCGAATGGCAAAAGTATCAACAAACATGATGGTACTTGAAATTGACTCTGTTATGAAACCAATTGACGGATTTTTCCCGTACGTTCACATTATTCTAATCAAACTCTATTATAACGGGCATAAATATACGTTCAGATTGGTCCTATGAAAGATTAAGTATAGGGGCCTGGAAGAAAAGTGAGGAGTGTTATGTGATTCATATATGTATATATAAACATATATAATATTAAATAGGACCAAGAAACATTTCATATAGTCAAAGGAGCAATATCCCCCCCCCTGTAAGATGTTTAACAATAAAGAAATAACTACATTCCGAATTTTTCTGATGATTCTCCGGTCAAATCCACCCCGTCAGTGAACCGGAGTTAAATTGTTTTTGCTATTTCAGATTTACAGTTTTACTAATTAATATAAGTAGTTCTATTATATATATTACATATATATCAAATAACACTCATTCGAACTTTTCTGCCAGGCCGCTATAATTAATCGTTTTTGGAACAAATATAAAATTATTATATATATATATAAGACGCCAGATGAGCGTATCCGTGTTTATGAGCGATGGATGTCTTAATACAAAAATAAATCTATTTAAAGTTAATTTGTTTACGCAGATATTATTAGAAACATTAATCTATATCCACTATAACTCTTCTTGCTTCTCAATGAGCGCAGTATTTAATGCCTATATGAACGTTAGTTAAAGTCCTACTTTTTGTATGTGTTTAGTTATGGTCAATAATCTCACACTCATCATTACACGTGCTCAGTCTGTCTCTTGCCACCATTGAAAAGTCTTCCACTCACGTATTCAGTACAATATTCCAGCCTACCAGTAGCACTTTTCCCTGCACTGATGCTCGCAGTCGCATATATACCTCCCTTCGGTGACTTCCGGCACCACACGTTTCTCTTCTCGCTCATTGTATAATGCTCAAGGTCGCGCAATCGCCCAACGCCAGACCGTCATTAGCTCCCGGCCCGGAGGACCGACGCACTTTCATAGAATCAGCAGCCAAGATATGGGGGTTTATTGTAAGTTTCTTGAAACGAAGCTCCCAATCGTTAAATAACGACATCTGTCATAATTTTAGTGTTTGGTATTCTAAGTTAAAGATGACGTCTCGATTTTCGTGAGAAAACGATCGAGAGCACTCGACAGCTGATTTGTTGTCGAAAACTGTGATCCCAATCGGGAAGCGTAAATTCAACATGGCGGATGAGAAGCATGGTGGCCGTATTCATAGCAAACGTGCATACATCTTATGGTTCCGTCCTTCTTAGACGTAATGCATAACGTATAAAAGTTCATAATAGATGTGGAAAATTATTTTATGCGTCTAAATTTATTCACGCATGTTCGGAAGTATGTTGCATTTGTGTGCCGCGATTCAATTATTTAAAGAGTAGCAACAGCTGAGTGGTTATGTCACGTGGCTGCTAGTATATAGATAAATATGTTTCAGTTAAGGAGCTCGGGTGACAACAGTTTTTAATTCTCATAATAATAAAGCTAACAATTTTATACGTACATTCAATAATCAAACGAATTAAATGGGCAGCTTCTATCATTACATGAATAACTTTATAAGCTACACAGTTTTTGTGTACGAAGAAAAGTTTCTTCACTAGTGGTAACAGGAATTCGTGCGATCCTACAATAAACAACTCCACACTTTTTGATATGCAAGATTTGTTGTTTAGGCCGAACGTAATTTTCTAGGAAAACTTTATAGTTGTATTTATTAACACAACATTTTACGCATTGTCTGTACATTCCGTTACGTACATCACAGTGAAATTGATCTAAACGGAATGTTAAATGGGACTACTACGTAACGAATTATCTAATTTTTAAACGGCCTTTTTTTTACATGAAACAGTATGCTTCTTTATAAAGAGTAATTTTTTTAACCGCCAACGTGTGTATACAAGACATTAACCATTCACCGTGTTGCCATTTTCATAAGCCAAGCGTCTCACTATACGATGAGGTAGTAACCATGCCGATAAATTTCACTCTAAATATCCCGCATTATGTTTAGATAAATGTTATAGTACGCGTTTTATATTACAATGTATAAATAATAAGCATAATCACATATATGTGCACTTGTATGCATTAACTAAACACNTACGCGTTTTATATTACAATGTATAAATAATAAGCATAATCACATATATGTGCACTTGTATGCATTAACTAAACACTTCAAAAAAACACAGTTTGTTAGAATAGCTTTAATTTCATCATACATTATTAGAGGTACAGCGCGTGTTTGCATTTATCACATTGGCTGCCTGAACACACGGGTGGAAGGGGGAGAGAGTTGTGGAAAGTGATCGATAAAACCCGAGAATTGCCGAGGGAGCGAGGTTGCGAAACGATAGTGCTCTTACAATAACTATTAGGGCATATTTTGCTCCCGATCGTTTCAAACGGCTTCTCCCGACTGGCAGGAGAGTTGACTGTCGATATCGACATCGAGACCTGTCGATAGACTACCCGAGAAACTTAGAATAAACCCCGTGAAATATTCCCCACCCCACGAGTCACGCTGAGATAGGCAAGGACGATCGAAACTAGAACATTCTTCAGATAATCGTTGAAATCCTATCTGCCAAATGTAAGGAGCGCGCGAGCAGCAGCGTCAAGCCTGCTCGTCAAGCCAAGCCTGTGGCGTCAAGCCTGTGTAAGCTCGCCTTTTTCTTCACCGCCTGCTCTCGGATAACATACGTGACCTTCACACATCTCCGCTCTCACAAGCAGCGAGCGCTTAACAATATCAATATACANGCTCTCGGATAACATACGTGACCTTCACACATCTCCGCTCTCACAAGCAGCGAGCGCTTAACAATATCAATATACATATACATTCCTAATTGGAACCCCTATACCACTCTTCCAGTTGGTTTTTTGTTTTCAAAACACACATCGTACAGTGACACATAGAACTTAAAATTAGCCTGACAGAGTTCAAAAGTGCAGTGTACTCAGGAGACTTTATGTTTGTAAAGTAATTGACTCTTTAGTTTGTAACTTACATGAAAGAGTTCTCTTTTCCATTTTAAAAGGCAATTGACTGCCGTTATGAAGTATAAGAGAATCAATATTCGCACATGTTTTCTTGCTTGGATTAACGTAACTAAAATTAATTAGTATCTGAATACTAGCAATACCAGATATGCACATATTGCGTTATAGATCACTAATTATATTGTAATCAGAAAATTAATGAACACTCGTATAAAAATATAAATTACGCAATTTTTTTTTTTTTGAAGCCAAACCAATCTGCAAATTAAAAACAATTGTTTGCTCCGGAAAACCACTAATAATCGATGATGGTAAGAACGAAAAAATACAATAAGGTCGGGTTTTATTAGTGATATCAATCTTTTCTAATTGGAGTTTTATCATCAGTAGCGTTGATAGTAAATATGCATTTCCTTAACGTGTTATTCGCCATGATGGGACTGCGGAGCGAGAAAGTGTGTGTGTGGGAGGGATTGGCCACAGTTACTTTGCACCACTCTCCTTTTATTTCCAGTTATACAGTAATGAGATATTCTGAATATTGGTGCGGATAAGAAAAAAAATTGTTTCTATCACTCTGTGATATTGTCATTCAAGTAAAATTATGCACACACCTTGCAATTAATAAGAAATTTAATCTTAGAATTTAACATTAAACTACATAATCTATTATAATATTTTTTCAACATGCAAAAAATATAGCATGTTTACCCTACATAAAGAAGGAAATGTAGGCTTATGTGTCTATATGTGTGTGTGTGTGCGTGTTTGTGTGTGTGTGCGCGCGTGTGTGTGTGGGCGTGTATGTGCCAAGTGCGCCTGCCTAAAAACTTTTTAACACTTTTTTCGTATTTCACCAAACTGGGAAGACTTACATTAGTTAGTAAAGGCACAAAGTATCCTATATTTTATTATAGTTCTCGACCATACCAGATGCTTGTTTTCCAAGTGATGGCCATTATACATTTTTGGTTGTTACATCATATCGTTAGAACAACTAAACCAATATCAACCAAATAATGGCAAAATAGATAAAAATAGAAATACATTTTCTGTTAGTTAGCTACACACGAAGATAGATCAACCTAAGAAATTTATGTTCTTATGTCATACTCCAAGAACCATTCATCAGATCTTCGTAAAATTAGGCCCGCACAATCTGAAATGATAGCCTACTTAAGAAGTTTGTAATTTTAGTGTTCGAAATTGAGGATATAAATACATTTTTTTAACAATGATTTATTTAACAAAACTTTCAAGATTTTGTACAAAATTTGTATTCTGGCGGCATTTAATACGCTAATCCACGCATTTTTTGTGTGGTGTTTGTAAGATAATGCTATCTGAGTTAATAAAGTTAAACGTTGTATATGTGGAAGTACTTACCTGACCACCATAAAATTTTGCATAAAAGTAATACAATGTTAGGTTGCCATAATCCTGTATATTGTCGTAGAACAGACAGTTTGAAGATGAAGGAAATATAAATAATTTATTTAATTACGA